>SJYA01000423.1:659323-696264 GCA_006410615.1 Neotragus moschatus | reverse complement strand
TTTATTTAATAAAGTTTTATTTTTCAAAAGGTACAGCTGGTAGGACCTGTTAATGCATCTTCATCAGCAGCTGGGGCATCTCCACCCTTGGTGTTTCTGGTGTAAATCACTTGAGCTCTGTGCTTTGAAACCAGTTTAATAAGTCCTTTACTAAGGAGTTCCTGAAGGGCTGCTCTGGGCAGGGAACCACGAATCTTCAGTCTCTCAGAGACCACAGCTGGAGTTTTAAGCTTATAGTTGGGAACTTCTTTACAGAGTTTGTCATACATTGCTTTGTCAAACAAAACTAGGTCACTGAGCTTGCCCCGAACTTCGCCTTTGGACCGCCTCTTCCTTTCGGCCTTGCCCCAGATATGCTCACAGGGTCTTTGTCTTTCTTGGCCAGCTTTCCAGCACCTCTCTTCCTCTTGTCGTCCTTGGGCGGCATAGCGAAGCCCGGGGAGCAGCTCCAACCACCGCCGCCTCGCTAAGATGTTGGACAAAAGGCTCAACTACTTCTTTTAAGTCCAAATTGTTTCCACTGTGTTTGGATTCAAAATCAAATGAAATATGATATTCCTATTTTAAAGAAGTCAGCATGTAATTTTGGTTTGAAAAACTTCTATTTTCATTACCAAATTTCTTATTTTAATATATGGGTGATTTTCTCATTACCCGTCACTATGTGTCTTTATCAGAACTATATTCAATAGCATTTGTTCAGGTAAACTTTAGAAACTTACTTTTTCCTTTCACTTTTATAGGCATATAGTAATACAATCAAGTAACTTCAAAACTGAAGACCAAGATGTAATTAATAACGGAAAACTAGAGGCAGATACCAAAATTAATAAATACTTATTTCAAACTGTATTTTAATAAAAATTATTTTTAAGAAAAGCTAGTTGAAACAAATGCATTAATTTATCTTGAGGCACACAGTAAACAGCAGTGTTACAGAATAACTCTTCTGGGATCACAATTAAGCAAGACTGTGAAATCTCAAAATCTAGATTCATGTATTCTAATACTGGAAAAACAGAAGTCAGTTTTAAATGTACTATACATGCCAGAATCTGACACTGTTGAATACCTCATAACCAAAATATTACATGTATGAAACTCAAATGCACCCATCTACAGGGTTCAGGGAAACTCCTATGCTTTCTTTCACACATCCTAACACACTGCAGCTGAAAGTTGGTATAATCTCTGAAAGGCAATATATATACCTCTCAGATACATCTGTCAAAGTATATTTTAATGTCCACACCTTTTGACACAATTTCTCTTCTGACACATGTGAAAAATAAAATAAGCAGAAAGATTTTAACTGAAGTACTGTTTGTGAAAGCAAAAATGGCAACTGGCTAAGTATCAATCAAAAGGAGCTGGTCTAAAAATCACGGCTATCTACACAGGGAATTCTACACAATTTTTTAAAAATATGAGGCAACTCTTACTTATTAGGGTTAACTATACAAATTGGCTTCCCCGGTAGCTCACTCAGTAAAGAATCCACCGAAGTGCAGGAGACTGCATGCAACAGAGGAGACGTGGGTGAAAGCTGCGTCAGGAAGATCCCCTGGAGGAGGAGGTGGCAACTCACTCTAGTACTCTTGCCTGGGAAATCCCATGGACAGAGGAGCCTGCCAGGCTACAGTTCATGCGGTCGCAAGAGTCGGACACGACTTAGCAACTACACCACCACCATCATCATACAAAACTGCTAATATTCAATTATTTCTGATCCAGAAAACCACAATTTTCATACAGTCAGCCTAATAGGCATAGCTGGAGTGAAGTGTGTGGAGAGGCTAGACTGCCTGAGACTGAACTGTGGATTCTTTACTCAACTCTGTGCCTCATTTTCCTCATGCATATAATGTGAAAAGGAATCTACTTCATGGGCTGTTGTAGGCACTTAACACATTAAGCAACAAGTAGTTAGAACAGTGGCACATCTTGAAAGTTAAATAAATATCTGTCATTATCTCCCAAATAGACGCTTAGGTGAAAACAGTGTAGAGCTGTGAGTAGAGCTGTATGCAGAGCAGGCATGCGCACGCACGTGTGTTTTAAAGAACAGACACAAAAGCAGCTGCAGTTGTATTAAATATCCTGGAAAGGGAACATAAGAAAATGAAAATAACAGTTAATCCTGAGGAAGAAAAAAGCCTAGGTCACTCATAGACTTGCTTTTCACTGTATGTGCTTTGTGAATTTTGCATGTATACACATTTATCGTCTAACAAAAAATGTATAAATGAAGTCACTTTCTTTCATGTAAAATAAATAAAATACACCAATCTGGTGGCAGTTACTTAAATTACAAGCGTAATATATAGAGCTTTATTGACTATGCCAAAGCCTCTGACTGTGTGGATCACAATAAATTGTGGAAAATTCTGAAAGAGATGGGAATGCCAGACCACCTGACTTGCCTCTTGAGAAACCTACATGCAGGTCAGGAAGCAACAGTTAGAACTGGACATGGAACAACAGACTGGTTCCAAATAGGAAAAGGATACGTCAAGGCTGTATAATGTCACCCTGCTTATTTAACTTATATGCAGAGTACATCCTGAGAAACGCTGCACTGGAAGAAGTACAAGCTGGAATCAAGATTGCTGGGAGAACTATCAATAACCTGAGATATGCAGATGACACCACCCTTATGGCAGAAAGTGAAGAACTAAAAAGCCTCTTGATGAAAGTGAAAGAGGAAAGTGAAAAAGTTGGCTGAAAGCTTAACATTCAGAAAACGAAGATCATGGCATCAGGTCCCATCACTTCATGGGAAGTAGATAGGGAAACAGTGTCAGACTTTATTTTTTTGGGCTCCAAAATCACTGCAGATGGTGATTGCAGCCATGAAATTAAGACACTTGCTCCTTGGAAGGAAAGTTATGACCAACCTAGATAGCATATTAAAAAGCAGAAACATTACTTTGCCAACATAGGTCCGTCTAGTCAAGGCTATGGTTTTTCCAGTGGTCACGTATGAATGTGAGAGTTGGACTGTGAAGAAAGCTGAGCACCAAAGAATTGATGCTTTTGAACTGTGGTGTTGGAGAAGACTCTTGAGAGTCCCTTGGACTGCAAGGAGATCCAACCAATCCATTCTAAAGGAGATGAGTCCTGAGTGTTCATTGGAAAGACTGATGTTGAAGTTGAAACTCCAGTACTCTGGCCACCTGATGAGAAGAACTAACTTATTGGAAAAGACCCTTACACTGGGAAAGATTGAAGGCAGGAGGAGAAGGGGATGACAGAGGATGAGATGGTTGGATGGCATCACCAACTCAATGGATATGAGTCTGGGTAAACTCTGGGAGTTGGTGATGGACAGAGAGGCCTGGCATGCTGCAGTCCGTGGGGTCACAAAGAGTCAGACACAGCTGAGCAATTGAACGGAATGCTTTTTAAACTTGTTAAGGACATACAGGGAATGTCCAATCAAAGAGCAACCAGAAGATCTTATTCAAGCATTGATTTTGTTCAAAGAAAACCACTTATGTAATTATATTTTACACATGCATGCATTCATATATGTGTGTACATGTATGTTTAAGAGTATATGTGGTGGGGAGGGTGTGGGCACGAAGTGCACACACTCAGTTAACTTGCATTTTAAAGATAAATACCCTCTCTTCAGGTAACATCAGGAAACAAGATATATAGCAAGAAGCTATTTTAGGTTATAAGAATTATTTACCTCCCGGATAGGAGTAACAGGGTGAATAAGTATACAAAACTCTAGCCTAGGAAAGTCTAAACAATTCCTGAACAGGTAACCATCCAAGGTGTTAATTTCAAAATATTAATGAATCTTTTGCCAGCTCTAAGCACTGTCCCATTTCAACAGATATTATAAAAAGAAAGGCTAGCAAGTGTCAAGAATTCCTAAATTTTGCATGTTTGTGCTGTGCTTTGCTTAATTGCTCAGTCATGTACAATTCTTTGCAACCCCATGGACTGCAGTACACCAGGCTCCTCTGTCCATGGAATTCTCCAGGCAAGATTACTGGAATGGGTTGCCATTTCTTTCACCAGAGGATGTTCTCCATCCAAGGATCAAACTCCACGTTTGCGAGCAGATTCTTTACTGTCTCAGTCACCAGGGAAACCAATCTTTACATTAAGCCCTAGTAATTACAGCACTCAAATCTTAACACCTTACGATAAACTTTCCCATTGTAAAAACAAAATGAAGAGTTACTTCTTTAGTGATTCTAAAATTAATTTTCATGTGAAGGTGTACTGCATATCTAACTTTATTCCTTTTTAAAAAACTAACAGTTTTCAGCAACATTTATTCAATAATTTTTGATTGTTCAAGTACTCTGTGTAGCCCTGAAAGTATATCACGTTAGTAACTAGTACCAAGTCCTTCTGCCTACTTACTAAAAAGCTTTTCTAACCCATGTCATCTCTATGAAATCTAGGCAGTCATTTAAGGAAAAATAAAAAATAATTATTAAAAAATATTCATAAACAATTGGAAAACTAATCACAAAAGACTGAAACTGGTATAATGAGCTATATAAAAATAAGCTTCTGTATTAAAAAAATATCATAAATGAAACCAATGCAATTTTAACTTTAGAAAAATGAACAAGTTAGTAGATGGGCAGGATGAGGGGTGGGAGGGAGGTTCAAGAGGGGATACATGTACTCATACAGCTGATTCACTTCATTGTACAGCAGAAACTAACACAGCACTGCAAAGCAATTGTGCTCCAATAAAAAAGAAACTGAACAACAACAAAAAAGAAAATTTAACAGGTTAGGTTTAGGACTAGCTCAAGAAAAAGATTACTATCCCCCTTAACAAAAATGGCAAAGAACAAAAAATTAAAAGAAATATAAATGCAAGTATCTGAGAAACTCGGCACTGGGGAAAAGAAATGCAAACTAAAACAAAGAATACTTTTTCCAAATTTGCAGAGAATATTTTTCAATAAATATAATGTAATTAGAGAACAAAGCTTAGTATACACCACCACCTGCACAAAAAGGGAGAAATATATTCAATATTTACTTGGAAAAATACAGAAGAAACTGCAAATACAGGCTGCCTTTCAGAAAAGGAGACAAGACGGCTGGTGGAAAGGATGGGAGAGAGATAAATTTTGATTTCTAAACCATACGATTTGGGCTTCCCTGATACCTCAGTTGGTAAAGAAATCTGTCTGCAATGCAGGAGACCCTGGTTCAATTCCTGGGCTGGGAAGATCCGCTGGAGAAGGAATAGGCTACCTAACTCCAGTATTCTTGGGTTTCCCTTGTGGCTCAGCTGGTCAAGAATCCATCTGCAATGTGGGAGACCTGGGTTTGATCCCTAGGTTGGGAAGATTCCCTGGAGAAGGGAAAGGCTACCCACTCCAGTATTCTCGCCTGAACAATTCCACATGATTTACTGCTCATGAAAAAACAATGAAATCATGGAAAACTGCAAAAGCAAGGTTAAAACGCTATGGGCATGGCAGCAGTGAACAAAAGTAATACATACCCACATACAACATTTCTTCAAAGTGATCCAGGAGTATAGAGTGATTTGGTTTTATTTCCAAACTTTCAATTATAATCAGCTGGTATGTGCATCTATTCTTAAGCCACAGTTTTTTGTTTTTGTTTTGGGATTTTTTGTTTGTTTGTTTGTTTGCCACAAGCGATGTAGGATCTTAGTTCCCTTAGTCCAGGAATCAAATCTACACCTTCTACATTGGAAGCACAAAATCTTAACCACTGGACTGCCAGGGAAGTTAAAACCAGTTTTGATTACTGTAGCTTTGCAGTTAAGTTATGAAACTGGAAGTACAGGTCCTATTTCTTCTTTGCAAAACTGTTTTGACAACTTAGGGTCCTCTGCAATTCTATATAAATTTAAGATCAACTTCTACCCAAAAAGCCACTGGGATTTTGGTGGGTATTGTACTGGCAGCAAATCATTAATAATATTAAGTCTTTCAACTCTTAATAAAACGCTAATGCCTTTCCATTTACTAAGCTCTTCTTTAATTTCTTTCAGTAATGTTTCATTTTTTTTATTGTATAAAGTTTCATACTCCTTAGTTAAATTTATTCCTAAGTATTTTGGTTTTGATACTATTGTAAACAGAATTTTCTTAATTTCCTTTGCAAACTGTCCATTACTAGTATATGGAAATGCTTCCCTGGTGGTTCAGTCAGTGAAGAATCCACCTGCAATGCAGGAGACCTGGGTTCAATATCTGAGTTGGGAAGATCCCCTGGAGAAGGGCATGGCGACCCACTCCAATATTCTTGCCTAGAGAATTGCCATGGACAGAAGATCCTGGCAGGCTACAGGGCATGGGGTTGCAAAGAATCGGACACAACTGAGCGACTAAGTACACAGTAATGGAAACACAACTGACTTTTGTGTACTGATTCTGTAGCATACAACTGTGCTGTATTCACTTACTGGTGTTAACAGTTATTCTGTGGATTCTTTAGGATTTTCTATATGTAGGATCATGTCATCTTCAAACAGAGATAATTTTACTTCTTTTCTTCCCTTCCAATCTTTTTATTTCCTTTTCTAGCCTAAGAGCTCACCTAAAACTTCCAACACAAGGTTCAATATCAGTAGTGAAATCAGATATACTATCTTGTTCCCAACCCAAGAAGAAAAGCTTCCAGTCTTTAATCACTGAGTATAATGTTGGTTGTAGGTTTTTCATAAAAGCCCTTAACTAAGTTCACTTTCATTCCCAGTTCGTTACATTTGCTTTCACAAAAGGATGTTGAATTGTGTGCTTTTTCTATGGAAACTGAGGTGATCAAGTGCTTTTCTTGTCTCCATCCTATTAATGGGGTACACTGTATTGGCCCTATGCTGAACCACCCTGGGATTCTGGGGATAAGCACAGCCTGGCCACGGTGTGTAACCCTTCTGACATGCTGCTGGATTCAGTCTGCATTGCCGGTGTATTCTGACAACTGAAGATACACAAAAATAAACTAAACAGACTAAATGTTAACAAGTAATTGTTTCCACATGGTGATTTTATAGGAAAGACTTACCTCTTCATATCTTTCTGTATTTTCTATAATCAAATATGAATATCTTTTACAGCAAAAAAAAGTATTTATTGATTTTTTTGACTTATGAAATATTATAAAGCAGAGATGAACAAACTGATGCCATATGTATGAATGTAAAATCTAAAAACAATGAAATCAGCACTCAGCACAAGTGGCTGCGACAGCCAGGCCGGTGCACTCAGCGCAGCCGAGAGGAGCTACTCCACGTCGGAGGACAGAGACAGCAGCCGAGAGTGCCAAGCTGTGACGGCACAGAAACAACTGAGAGGAGCCACCCCACTTCCGAGGTCAGGGGCAGCAGCCGAGAGTGCCAGGCTGCGACGGCACAGGAACAGCCGAGAGGAGCCACCCCGCGTCGAAGGTCAGGGTTGGGGGGTCAGGAAGAGCCACCCCGCGTCCGAGGTCAGGGGCGGTGGCCGGGAGGAGCCACCCCGTTCCCAAGGCCAGGGTTGGGGGCCAGGAGGAGCCACCCCGCGTCTGAGGCCAGGGTTGGGGGCCGGGAAGAGCCACCCTACAACCGAGGCCAGGGTCAGGGGCCAGGAGGACCCACCCTACATCCAAGGCCAGGGTCAGGGGCTGGGAAGAGCCATTCATTAAATTAACACTCAGCACAAGTGGCTGCGATGGCTGGCGTACTCAGCACAAGCGGCTGCGACAACCGGCGCACTCAGCGCAGCCGAGAGGAGTTACCCCACATCTGAGGTTAGGGGCAGCAACCGAAAGTGCCAGGCTGCGACGGCACAGGAACAGCTGAGAGAAGCCACCCCANAGCCATTCATTAAATTAACACTCAGCACAAGTGGCTGCGATGGCTGGCGTACTCAGCACAAGCGGCTGCGACAACCGGCGCACTCAGCGCAGCCGAGAGGAGTTACCCCACATCTGAGGTTAGGGGCAGCAACCGAAAGTGCCAGGCTGCGACGGCACAGGAACAGCTGAGAGAAGCCACCCCACGTCCGAGGCCAGGGTTGGGGGCCAGGAAGATCAACCCGCGTCCAAGGAGCGGTGGCTGCACTGGCACANACAGAGCTCTTCTAGAGCGTCTGCTCTGAGTTAAATGCCACCCTTGCCATGCTCCAGTCACTCCTCTTACAAGCCCTGTTTGCCCTGGCGATGTTGAGTATGTGAGATAAGGGTGTCAGGGGGGAGGTATACGGTATTTTGGATGGTTCTTCTTAGGGGCCATACTTTAACAGGGATGCCAGGGTTCAGCCGGACACATTCAGATAATCAATATGCCCATAGTGACTGAGACTGAAGGAAACAGCTCAAACCGGCTAGTCTTATAGAAGCCTGATGTACAAGCCAGCTGCCACTTATTACAGGGGGACTATGCAGTGTTCTTGCCTGGAGAATCCCAGGGACAGGGGAGCCTGGTGGGCTGCTGTCTGCTGCTGCTGCTGCTGCCAAGTTGCTTCAGTCGTGTCCAACTCTTTGTGACCCCATGGGTGGCAGCCCACCAGGCTCCCCCATCCCTGGGATTCTCCAGGCAAAAAAACACTGGAGTGGGTTGCCATTTCCTTCTCCAATGCATGAAAGTGAAAAGTGAAAGTGAAGTCACTGAGTCATGTCCGACTCAGCGACCCCATGGACTGCAGCCCACCAGGCTCCTCCGTCCATGGGATTTTCCACACAAGAACACTGGAGTGTGGTGCCATTGGCTTCTCTGAGAGGGGAACTATAGAACCCTTATATTTACCATTCAGAGAAACTTCCTTATGGTAAAAAAAGAAAACATTTGCTATGTATTTCTTTCTTGTCTTTATTTTTCCCATACATATTTTTCCTTTTCACCAACTGTAGTCCAACAATTCTTAAAATATACCCAATCTTAAGTGATTTCCTGAGTAATTATATAACATTCATAATCATGCTAAAGTCCCATTGAGGAATTACACCATAGTTTACTTAGAGGCTGAGTTTTCAGGCATTTTACATTTTTTTTTCTTATTTTAGATATGACATCATATAAGTAGTTATTTCCATGTTAAGCACTCATGTTTTAGGCTTGATCCTAGGAGTGGGACTCCTGACTCTGAGATGGGATTATCTCTGGGATAGCCAAACATCTTGAATCTTCTTTCCATCACTATGCATTGTGCATGAGAAATAGTTAATGAGATCAGTAATTTCCTCATTTTCCAGAAGGTGTGTACAGGTGTTTCTAGAGGGGATGAGGGATGCTCTGTGGTCAGTTAAATTACAAATTGGCTTAAACAAAATATGTGTCTCTAAATCAGGACTTCTGTGAAAATTTAAAGTTGAGTCAAATAAAGTTAAGACAAGAACTCCTTTATAGCAGGGCCTGTCTGGGCCTTCACTCTTTGCCGATGTGCGTCACCAGTGCTGGTATTTCCAAAGCTGACATGGCCCTGGACCTCTTTCTTCTTTCAATTTTTATTGTAACATAGTTGATTTACAATGTTGTGATAGCTTCAGGCGTACAGCAAAGTGAGTCAGTTCTATCTGTACATATATTCACTCTTTCTTTTTTAGATTCTTTTCCCTTATCGGCCATTAGAGTGTGCTGAGTAGGGTTCCCTGTGCTACGCAGCAGGTTCTTATTAGTCATCTATTTATAGTATAAACAGTATAGTGGTGTGTATACGTCAATCCCAGTCTCCCAACTTATCACTCCCCCCATCCCCTGGTGACCATAAACTTGTTTTCTACATCTGTGACTTTATTTTATAAATAAGTTCATTTGTACCCTCTTTTTAGAGTCCACATATAAATGATATCATATTATATTTGTCTTTCTGTGTCAGACTTACTTCACTCAGTTTGACACTCTCTGGGTAAATCTATGTTGCCACCAATGGGATTATTTTGTTCTTTTTTATGGCTAAGTAGTATTCCATTGTATATATGTGCCACCTCTTCTTTATCTACTCCTCTGTTGATGAATATTTAGATTGTTTGCAAGTCCTGGCTATTGTAAATAGTGTTGCAATGAACACTAGCATGTATGTATCTTCTTGAATTAAGATTTTCTGTAGGTATATGCCTAAGAGTGGCATTTCTGGTCATATGACAGTTTTATTTTTAGTGTTTTGAGGAATCTCCATACTGTTCTCCCTCTGGACATATTTATAGTGAAACTTCCTGATGGGGTCAGTTTTCCACACAAGATATTTTGGGAAAAGCCAGGCTAGGAGGTCTTGTAGATTCCTTTCTTCTCTGAGGTTCTGAGATTTTTCCATCCAAGTAGCAAATCCAGCTTCTGCTCCCCCCTCGTAATTCCAGGGCTCATTTTTCCAGTCCATTTCCCCTGATGCTGTCCTACGCTGGGTCTGCATTCTCTCTCACTTGAATTGCCCCAACAGCCTTCCGCCTGCCACCTCTTCCCCGCTGCTCCACCCTCTGCAGCTTGGCAGACCCTCCGTTTCAAGCTCTGCTGCTCTGATTGCATCATTCCTGGCACACAGGCTCACATCCCACCGCTCCACCCAGCTCTCCTAACCTGGTTGACGTCTGCCCCTTTCTCCTCATGCACTCAAGGAACACATGAGCCTGTACGGGGTGCCAGGACCTCCATCCAAAGGAGACCAGATTTTGGCTGCCTTGGGGAGTGGGCGGCTGTGAGGTGGCAATAGGGAGACAGGGAGAGAGCAGTATGAAGACTACCCCCTCCACGTCTTCTTAAATAGCATATAATCAGAAGGAGCAGACGCTGCCTCTGGTGAAGAGACCAGTGCCCTGGGCTCGTGCTCCCCCATCTCCATGGCAACCAGCACAGGAGGCCTACGCGATGGAGTTGGCAGCTGGGGGTCTGGGGTGTCACCTCTTTTTTCCCTGGAACCCATGCCCTTAGGGCCCGTAGGCCCTTATTCTTCCTTCTTTCCTCTCTCTTCCTTCTCTCTCTGCCCTCCTTTTTCCTACATTTATCCATTACCTCATATTTAATGAACCTCTTCAAGTGTGGGTCTTCGACTTGAAGATCCTGTGTAGGCCCAGTCTCTGGATTTCAGCCAAGCATTTATCAGGGGCTCCCGTGACACACAGAGAACAGAGCTGTCATAAGGGAGACCATTTATTGCATCCCTACCAGGTTCCAGGCCTTTTTCATATACAGTATTTTATTTACTCATAAATCATAAATTGTCAGAGCTAGAGAGGGCCTTAGAGACTATCATTCCAGTGGTTTTCAAACTAACTCTTGGCGATGAACTTTTTTTCTTAAGTGAAACTTTTCTGCAGAAGCTCTATATTCAAAGCAGATAAAAGAGGTACTTTGGTTGGAGCAAGGTGGCACAGAGCTCAGATCTTTTCATCTCGTCCTCCTCTTTGCCTGTAGGGGATGCTAAGGCCAGTGGAAAACCACTGGAAAGCCACTGAGCCTCACCTCTTATTTATAGAAGAGACCTGAAGCTCGGAGAAAGAGGGGCACTTCCAAGGTTACACAGTGAGTGAAGGCTGTCTGGACTAGGCTTTGCATCTCCTGACCCACAGTATGGTATGTTTCAAGTTTCTCGCCCTATCTGGGGCTATGCGCTTGTGTGAACAAAGCTCTGGAAGCTTCTGTCTGGCTGCCAGGCCTTCTGTTTACACTGTGACCAGCTGTGTCCAAGATAGAGTGATGCTGTGGAGTGGCTGGTGTAGGCAGCCCCTGCAGATGCCACTGGAACTGGCCAGATGTGTGGACACCAGCTGCCCTCGCAGGGCAAGCTAGCTGCTTGTGCCACTGAGAGCCACCCGATCCAAGGCTACAGCTGCTCTGAACATTTCTAGTACCTCTTGGGAAACAAACCCCTCTCTCTTTCCCAGCAAAAGCAGGCCCCCTTGATGCCAGAATGGGAAATAAGCTGCTCTTTGCCCTGCGAATAGCTGACCCTGAGGGAGCCACTGGTCATTGGGAAGTCCAGATTCCCAGCACCCAGCCTAGGGAGAGGTCCGTTCAGCAGGAGCTGCCATGGTCAACGTGAGTTGCCGTGTTCAGCAGACCAGAAAAATGTCAGCTGGCCGTGCATGTGGAGAGGAGAGTGCCGGGAGTGTTAGAGTAGGAGCGGGGTGGATCCTTTATGAAAACACCTTTCAGGTTCATCGAAAAGGTGTTCACACCACTTATACGAGAGGAGTGAAGGACAGCCAGGCCTGCTTCTGCTACAAGGCTGACACTTGTTTGGGTAAAGTGAGATTCGAAACTAGCTGTAGAGATGCGGATGATTGTGGTTGAAAGGGTGGAGTAGGTGATGGAGACAGTGATGGGGAGGTGACAAGCCTTCCTTGGTTACCCCTTAAACATTACCCGAGAGGCTTCTGTGCCAGGGACTGCCAGGAACCAGGAACAAAGACAGACACAACTGCTCCCCTCAAGGGGCTTCCTTGAACCACTCCCTGCCCCACGTCCAGATCGATACTCCTGCTGTTTGCTCTTTGGAATGCGTGAGTTTCCTTTGTGGCACATATGATAGTGTGTAACTAGGAATTTGTGTGATTATTTGGTTTCTGCTTGTGTCCACTTCTATTGCACAAGTTTTGCTCACTACTGTGTCCTCAGGCCCAGTAGAGTGCTTGGCATATACTAGGTACTCCTAAGATATTTACTGGATGAATAAAAAGAGAGTCACTTTTGGTGATCACAGCATGGGCCCCCTTCAGAGTCTCAGAGTTTCCCCTTTTGAGGAAAGACTGTACACTCACAGTTCTGGGGCTGTTCATCTCTGGTTGGGGGCAATCAAATGAAGACGTTTTTGGCATAAGGGATATAAAATCCTTCAATGCTGACGAATGAGGTTGGGTAGGATTGATGGCAGAGCTGTGGGGCCAGTGGGCAGCAGAGAGGAGAGGGCTGTGGCTCTTATCAAATGGAATCCTTGGCTTTCCTTCTGTCCCCCATCAGAATCAGGGGCAGGAAGAGGATGTGTACACATCAGGAAGCCGTGACAAGTTGTCCTGCTCACTTAGGCTTTAAGGGAGTGTTGGAGAAACTGAGGTCCCAGTAGATCATGCCCCCTTGGCTTCCAGGTTCTTGGATGGGGTGTAGCATTGGCACCATCAAAGCATGTGGCAAGAAATCCTGCCATGCCATGGGGAGAGCCAGGAGGCTTGTAGAGTGCGACCCCAGGACCTGGGCTGGGGAATCTCTCACCGTGGGAGCCTGTAGGGAAGCCTGTTGTGAGGATAGGGGTGGAGCAGGGGGGTGGGGGAGTCCTCCTCAGGTGGTTCTTGGCAGTGACTTCCTAACCCCGGAAGCTCAAGGAAGCATTGAGACAGACACTTTGAGAGGAAGTGTGACACCTAGATATTACACACTGTAATGGAACCAGCCAAGTGGTAAATGTAGCTTTTAAATAGATTTTGTGTTCCCCATTAACTGCCCTGATGTTGATTAGCCCTGACAGCCAAGGAGAAGGGACTGGTCAGCAACTTTCCCCTGCCAAGGCCTCCAGCTCCTGGGGGCTATGAGAGCTCGGCCTCCCTTTTTGGCCATGCACCGGAAATTGCATAGACAGGCTGATGGAAAGTGTGATGGGGAGTGCTTTCTGGAAGGAATCTGGTGGGCAGGCTTGGGCCCACGCTGCTATTCTCTTTTCACTTTTTTTTTTTTTTTTTTTCCTACCCCTGCACCGTAAGTAGGATTGACCATGGTGATATGGAGGAAGATGTAGAAAGTGACCTCCCTTTAATACATAGGGGGCCACACTAATAAGGAAGTTGCTCAGTCTGAAGGTGCCCTGGGAACAAATTACCATTTGGAGTCTGAAAGACTTGAATGACCAACTGGTTCTGATCTATTTAACGACCTGCTCTAGAGATACCTTCAGACTTGGTTTTGGAGACAGGTCCACACTCAAGAGTCAAGGAGGACATGTGGAACGCAAGGACCATCCCACCAGGATGCCAGGCTTTCTAAATCAAGGACAATGAGTGAACCATGGAAGATTCCAGAAACCTGGTAGCTCCCAGGTTTGTCTGCCCTCATGGAGCAGCAGAAGGAAGCTGTGGGGTTGCCCTTGGGACGAAAGAAGCAGGAGCAGCTGGGGAGATTGAATCCTGTCTGATCAAGTTTCATAGGTATTTTGGTAGTTCCAGAAGATGGAGAAAGCAGGATGTGTCCTTGATCTTGCAGAAAGAAGGAATTCAGGGAGAGCTGATCTGGGGCAGAAGAATGACTCCAGGAATTTAACCCCAGGGAGTTGAGCCTAGAGGAATGGGAGGAGGTTGGTGGGATGTGTTTCCCATTCTCTTCCATCAGCATACATTCTTGAAGGAGTTTTTGTCAGCTAATGTCGTATGTTGCCCAGTTCAGGCCCCAAGTCCAGGATATCTTACCAATGGAGAAGTATCCCTTTTATGTGCCCTTCTCTGGGTGAACTGCTTTTCCTCAGCCCTGGACATGAGGAGACAAGGTTGTAAAGTGATGGAAGTTTATCATCAATAGTTCCCACCTCCTTTTACAACTGTCTCTGGGGGTTGCCTGCCTCTGCCTCACAATCCTTCATCTCATTGCTCTGGCAAGGTCCACTCCTCCTATGCTCAAGACAAAACCTCTAAGAATTCTTTCAACTCACTAGAGGTAAATTGCAGAGCTGTGTTTTAACTCTATTCTGTCTGACTCCATGCTCACACTCTTTCAATCACCCCACATGGTTTTCACATAAAAATGCTCATCATAGCACAATCTACAAAATAAAAAACTGAAAATAACCTTAATGTTCAACAATTAGGGGGTTGTTTAGTAAATCATGGTGCATCCATTTATTTGAACATTATGCAGACATTAAAAGTGATCATTACAGAGACTGTAGAACAACTTGGGAAAAGGTTTATGATCAGACACAAAGGGAATAAACAATGCAAATACTACAATTGCTTTAGTTGCAATGATGGAAAATATGTCAGTGTGTCAACAAGGACTGAAAGATAATATGCAGAAGTGAGAAATGACTGTGGTAGGGTGGAAGAAGGATGGATTTTTTTTTCTTTTAAAATGATTTGCTTCTTTTTTATTCTTCTTTTGCTTAATCCTTTTCCCTTTGAGATACCTTTTGAGTGTTGGTATAGAGCATACAGAATATAAGATCAGATAAGGTCAGAGTCTGAGAAAACCCCGAGGCTGGAGATTCTGACTCTTTCATGTTAAGGGGCCCCATTCAGAAAGAGAGCCTCTGTATTGTCATTAAGAGTATGAGTGTTACAGTGAGACAGGCATGGATCAGAGTCCCAGATCTATTACTAGTGGCTATATGGCAGAGGTATTACTTTGCTGACTAAGGTCTGTCTAGTCAAGGCTATGGTTTTTCCAGTGGTCATGTATGGATGCGAGAGTTGGACTGTGAAGAAGGCTGAGCGCCGAAGAATGGATGCTTTTGAACTGTGGTGTTGGAGAAGACTCTTGAGAGTCCCTTGGACTTCAAGGAGATCCAACCAGTCCATTCTGAAGGAGATCAGCCCTGGGATTTCTTTGGAAGGAATGATGCTAATGCTGAAACTCCAGTACTTTGGCCACCTCATGCGAAGAGTTGAGTCATTGGAAAAGACTCTGATGCTGGGAGGGATTGGGGGCAGGAGGAGAAGGGGACGACAGAGGATGAGATGGCTGGATGGCATCACCGACTCGATGGGCGTGAGTCTGAGTGAACTCCAGGAGTTGGTGATGGACAGGGAGGCCATCATGATTCATGAAGTCGCAGAGAGTCGGACACGACTGAGTGACTGAATTGAACTGATATGGCCCTGAGCCTGACCCAGAGCAAGCACCCCTAACTTTGCAAAAGTTCAGTCAATGCAATCAGATATAGAAGATAAAATTCCAACACATTTAGCTCAGTACATTTTAAGGGCATAAAAGATCTTACCAACACCTCCTCCATCATCTGTCTACAGTGCTGTTTTAATTTCCCTAAACTCTTCCAAAGCAAAACATAATGTTTAATGGATGCGGAAGGGAGGAGGGCTGCCGCATAGGTTGTTGTCCGTGGTCCTGAATCACTGCTACACATGAGTACAGGATTATTTGAGAAGTTGAAGGGAGCTGATGTTCCCCCTGCCCTACTCCATTCCTCCCTGCAACTGGTTTTATGATATCAAGTTTATCGTGGTCTTTATCAGCGAAAGAATGAGAACATTAGGATTTCTAGAGCTGGGAGAAAAGAGAATTAGAATAAGTTACAGACTGGAGGTTACAGAACAAGCTACAGATTGGCTTTCCAGGTAGCTCAGTGGTAAACAAACCCCCTGCCAGTGCAGAAGACATAAGGGACGCAGGTTTGATCCCAGGGTTGGGAGGATCCCCTGGAGAAGGAAATGGCAACCCACTCCAGTATTCTCGTCTGGAGAATCCCGTGGATGAAGAAGCCTGGTGGGCTACATACAGTCCATAGGGTTGCAGAGAGATGGACATGACTGAAGCGACTGAGCCGGCAAGCAGGTAGGCACAGATTGGAACCAGGGGAGGAAGCTGACAGGTCAGCCCTGACTGAGTCATGATCCTGGTTGATGGCACCAAGACATACCATATATTGAACAGAAAGCTAAAGCTTTAAAATCACNGGATTGGGGGCAGGAGGAGAAGGGGACGACAGAGGATGAGATGGCTGGATGGCATCACCGACTCGATGGGCGTGAGTCTGAGTGAACTCCAGGAGTTGGTGATGGACAGGGAGGCCATCATGATTCATGAAGTCGCAGAGAGTCGGACACGACTGAGTGACTGAATTGAACTGATATGGCCCTGAGCCTGACCCAGAGCAAGCACCCCTAACTTTGCAAAAGTTCAGTCAATGCAATCAGATATAGAAGATAAAATTCCAACACATTTAGCTCAGTACATTTTAAGGGCATAAAAGATCTTACCAACACCTCCTCCATCATCTGTCTACAGTGCTGTTTTAATTTCCCTAAACTCTTCCAAAGCAAAACATAATGTTTAATGGATGCGGAAGGGAGGAGGGCTGCCGCATAGGTTGTTGTCCGTGGTCCTGAATCACTGCTACACATGAGTACAGGATTATTTGAGAAGTTGAAGGGAGCTGATGTTCCCCCTGCCCTACTCCATTCCTCCCTGCAACTGGTTTTATGATATCAAGTTTATCGTGGTCTTTATCAGCGAAAGAATGAGAACATTAGGATTTCTAGAGCTGGGAGAAAAGAGAATTAGAATAAGTTACAGACTGGAGGTTACAGAACAAGCTACAGATTGGCTTTCCAGGTAGCTCAGTGGTAAACAAACCCCCTGCCAGTGCAGAAGACATAAGGGACGCAGGTTTGATCCCAGGGTTGGGAGGATCCCCTGGAGAAGGAAATGGCAACCCACTCCAGTATTCTCGTCTGGAGAATCCCGTGGATGAAGAAGCCTGGTGGGCTACATACAGTCCATAGGGTTGCAGAGAGATGGACATGACTGAAGCGACTGAGCCGGCAAGCAGGTAGGCACAGATTGGAACCAGGGGAGGAAGCTGACAGGTCAGCCCTGACTGAGTCATGATCCTGGTTGATGGCACCAAGACATACCATATATTGAACAGAAAGCTAAAGCTTTAAAATCACAGCGGCCTTTGGAAGCACTGAGATCGGGAGTGAAAAACGACAGGATCAACAGTTGGTGGTGGTGCCTCTTCCCTAATCTACAACTGTTACAGGGTCTTGCTGTATTTTATAAAGTGTAAAAAAGTGGCTTTGATGATCTGTTCTATAGACTATCTCCGAAGTGTTGCCTGATAGCAACTAGGAAACACCAACCTTGATAGGAAGTAATCTTTGCCCACTCTGTCTCTGACATATTTGCTCTCTATTTATTTTTGTCTTTATCTGTGCTCAGGTAGCCTCTCTCTCTCTCTTCCTCCTTCCTCCCCCTCTTTCCTCAATTTTTACTTGTCAGAAAAACACCGTGTAATTTTCTTTTAAAATTAATTCTACTCTACAAAATATGTCTAAAATATTCAAGAGGGAAAAAGTTTCCTTTAAGAGTTGCTTGCATTAGAACGGCTTCTTCTAGCATAATCGGGTTAATGAGCACTCCCTTAGAATTTAATGCAAAGTAACTTTCACACTGGTGGTAAGCTTCAAAGATGGCTGAATAGATAACTAATAGCATAGTTCCCCTTGGCAATCAAGATAAACTTTGATCCTGATTGGTTAAAAACAGTCAAGGAAAGGATGGAATTGAGTCCAAACAGCCATATTTGTCATCAGTGCTCTTTGAAGCAACGAGAAGAGAAGAATAACAATAATGGAACGTGGCAGAGGATAGGGATGGATCCTGAACCTGATGCTAGTTTCAGAAAATTGTCTTTTTGGACTATGGAATTTGATCTGGCTTTCACTGGAAGAACTAGAAGGCTAGAGTGACATCCAATTCTAATAAAACCAAGAGCAAGCAAAAACTAGTTTCTGTGTGTTTGAATATAGAGGCTGGTCAATGCATGCGTTGCTGGCACAGGGGATCAGATAGAATTGAGTCCATGCTGTTCATTAGCTCCAAAAACCAGAGCCCAAGGCAGAGCAAACACAACCCAGGAAGGCTGCTGATATAAGGACATGTTCAAAGAAAATTTGCAATCCAGTCAGTCTTTGAAGCCTGGAGACTCTTTATACTTAATGCCATTTTAATTCGTTCATTTTCTCTATCCCCACTGCCTTTACCCAAGACTTTATCATGTCTCACCTGAACCACTGCAGTGTCTTCCTAACTTGTTTCCACATTGGCCAGAAAGGGTTCTAGTCACCACTCGAATCCAGTGACATTATTTCCTGCTTGAATCTTTTCAAAGGGATTGGAATACTTGGCGTAATGTGAGGATACATGATATACACGCTCTAGTATTGAATGCAAGTTCCCACTCCAGTTCCCACTCCAGCTCCCCTCCCAGCCAGCCACACCTCCCATCTCTCCCTCCCACTGCCCCAAAATGCAGTCCACTGTGAAACGTTCTGAACAACCTGCTGGTCCACTGATTTTTGTATTGTGCTCTCCCTTTTCTCTGGGTTAATCATTCTGAGTGAAATTCTCTCTTCCTCTCTGACCCTTTTCCAACTACCCCATGTCCTTCAGGATTCAGGGAAGGATGACCCTTGGTTCTCCTGACCACTACCTCCTTCAAGGTCTTGGCTGATCACCCTTACGCTGTATTTCCCGAGCACTCAACGCATATCTCTCTATGAATGGCTCTCACCTTGTCTTGTAACCGTGTATTTACCTGTCTTTTTGTCTTTACTATAGGCTGCTAGAGGGCAGGGACTATGTTTCGTTTCTTTCGACACCCAAGCTCTTAGCGTGGTGCCTGGCCTATGATAGGCACTGAGTGAATGTTTGTTGAATCAATAAATGAACCTGAGATTTCCAAGTTGAAATTAATTACAGACAAGGTTGAAAGTGAGGAGGGAAGAAATCTGTCCCCTGACACTGCATTTATTTAAGTCTGTCTTTAAATAGAATTTTCTCCTAATTTTAATATATAATTGGGGAGTTAATGTCACCTATATTTGTGAAATTTTGTGCTTTCAAGAGAAGAAAAAAAAAACATCCTGTATACACAAATGACAACCATAAGTAAAATATGAATGGTGGTAAAAGTGGAATGCTTTGGGAGAATAGAGGAGAGACAGAGAGGGAGACAGGGAGAGACTGCTACTGAGCCTGATGCAAGAGAGGCATTTTATAGCAGTTAGGGATTGGCTACCCTGACCCCAGGCTTCCCTGGGGCTCAGTCAGTAAAGAATGCACCTGCAAGGGGGGGACCTGGGTTCCACCCCTGGGTTGGGAAGATCCTCTGGAGGAGGGCATGGCAACCCACTCCAGTATTCTTGCCTGGCGAACCCCCATGGACAGAGAAGCATGGGATCTCAAAGAGTTGGACATGACTGAAAGACTAAACACACCCTGATCCCGTGTCTTTAACTTACACGGTGCCCACTCATGCACCATGACTCATGGCTAAAATGCTGAGTTTCTGAAACCTCAGTCAACTCTGACCATGGCAGTGAAACAGTATCTCATTTTTTCTCACCCCTGTTCTCATCCCCAGTTTGTCCCAATGTCTCTCTGGCTTCTGACTCTTCTGATTGGGTCTTTTCTTCCTGGTCTCACACTTGCTTAGAGATGCACTCTCCATGCTTGTTGTCTTGGACCCTCTTAAGGTTTAGGTCTATCAGTTTGGCTGTTTTGGAGGAGCCCTGGGGTCTTACATGTGTTATCTAATTGGCTCCCTGCAATAAGGGATCAGAAGGAAGTGAGCCTTAAAGAATAATGGGAGCTTAATAGGCAGAAATGACTGACAAGGCCTAAACTTTTCCAAGTGAGGGACAGAGTGAGTCCATGCGTGAGTGGGAGATCAGAGGTAGGGTGTTGATTTGGCCATTGTGTCTATCCCAATCACAGCTGGTGTTTCATGGGAAAGCATGATTTGAGGGGGGCAGTTGCTGTCAGCAGAGTTGGGAGCATGGCCAAGATCTCAGACCCGGATGGTACATTAAGAAATGCCTATTTGCATAGGTCATTTTAGGGATCAAAATTGACAGGGGCAACCAAGAGACAAAAACCAAGGCCAAGAGGAACAAGTGGCACCAGGCAGGATCACCCACCCACCCCAGACTTGAGACTGCCCCAGCAGGTACATGGACAAATCTACCTGCACCCTAATGATTTCTGGACCTCAGTCTAACATCTGAAATCTTCATGTAGAAGGGCTACAGTTACATTATTAAACACTAAAGAGATATAAGTTCAAAAAAGACATGAGTTCAAAGAGAGATATGAGTTCATTGGTTTGGATAATTTGGAAAATAACAGAGGGCTTTTGAGAGACTTATTTTAGAGGAAGAATAATGAGATGAGTTATAGGAAGTTGGAGGAAAGAACTATCTTCCCTCGACAAGCATGGCACAGAGGAAGGCAAGAACTCAGAAGCCAGAAGGCTAAATGGAGGCTTTTATGCTGTTATTTTAACAGCTGTAGGTTGCACGTAAAAGGCTACCTGGATAGATGGTGTCCATCCATTTCTGGCCATGCGCTCCCCAAGAAGGACCCTACCTTCACCAGGACTTCAGTACAGGTAGCACAGCCCAGTGCCGGGCAAGATGAAAAAGCTTGCTGGGACTGCCATCTGAACACTGGGCCCTTGGATCTTCTGGGGTCTGTGAAGACAGCAGGGCTTCTCTTTATGTCTTTTGAACTGTTGTCATCATCCCCCAAAACTCAACACAAAGGATGCATTTACCTGTGATCAGACTGTACAAGGCTGATGACTCAAATGGCAGATTTCTTTGCTTTTGGCTGGAAGTACAGCAACTCAGTATGGCAACATGAGTGAACCCCTGCTGCTCTGCAACTCTGATTGCCAGTTATAGATGTTTTTTGATGAATAAAAAATGGGAACGCGAATTAATTATTACTTATGAAATGCAGATTGTTTGGTAGACAAATATCTTTCAAATTTTAGGGCCCATCAGGGAGGCTCGTAAAAGTAACAATGAGAAGATGATGAGAAGGTTGGAATTCACCGATCCAGGGACAGTTTTGAAAACGCCATTCCATAGTAAGTGATGGCAATAGTCTCTCTCTCTCTGGGTTTCTGGTCCAGACTTTCTGCCTCCTTGACCCTGGGTTTCTAATTTTCTCTGCATATGCCTTTCTCATCCTGTTCCATCTTCGGCCTCCTTGATTCAAAGCACAGCTCCACGGCCTTTGTCTCCTTTCTCATCCGCCACTGGTTCTCGGGCATCGTGACTGTGGTGTCTCTCTCGTGGCCTCTGCATCTCCTGGTTTCTCTGGGGTCACTCTTCTTGCGGTTTCTCTACCTGTGTCTCCTCTTCCCCTCCACCTCTCCCCATCTCCCTCTTCTTTCCTTCTCCCTCCCAGGCTTTGGCCTACTCATGGTCGCTATGACATTGTCTGCCTCCTCCCTGGCATCTCCGTCTCCCTGGTTCTCAGCGTTTCTATCCCCTCGCCCCATTTTATTTTCTCTTTGCTCTCCGAAATCATGTCTCTCCTACCCTGACCTGTTACTAGACTGGACAGGACTCTTTATGGGAGCAGGGCGTTGCCTCACTCATGGCTGTATCTGCAGAACCTAGAACAATGCTTGGCACATGAAGGGGAAGGTCAATAAATAGTTTTCAGCTCAGTGGATTCTCTGTCTCAGGCACCACCCTACCCCTCTCCCCCGACTCTCTCTCTCTCTCTTTTTTTTTAACCACAACACACATCTGTTCTGGGCTTTCTATCTCTCTGTTGTGGCCCCTAACCTTGTGGACCCTAACCTTGTGGACCCTAACCTTGTGGTCCCTAACCTTGGACTCTTCCTCATGGTCTCTATCTGCCCTGGCATTCCCCTCCAGGTCTCTGGTTCTATCCTCTCTTAGCAGTAGATGATGGGGCTGGAGAGCAGCCTGGTCCAGTTCAGAATCTAGACCAGTTGTCTCAGACCCTGTCTCCTGCACAGCCTGCTGTTTGGCCTCTCTCTAGGACCTTTTGGAAGCCAACAGTGGTGGCCCCTGATAAGACAGATGAGGCTGTCTCTGATTTGCATCACCCACCCTCCCTGCAGCTGCTTTGTCCAGTCCAGAGTTTTGAGAGCATCCCTGGACAGTGACTGTAAGTGGCTGGTCCCTGCCTGGGTTGTGGTGTGGGGGCCACTTTCTTGGCGGCTTCTTGCTTGTGAATTCTAGACAAACAACATTGTTCCTGGGACTAGCAGCTGACTTTCTGGACCTATAACTCTTGTTGGCTTCAGCCAAACACATGGCAGGGGTAAAACCCTGGGGAAGGGTCAGCTCTTGGAGCAACAAAACCTTTTGGGATGAGGTTCCATGTTGTCAAGATTAAGAGTGCGAGTCATACAAGCTGAGTTAAAATTCCAGTTAAGCCACAGACTTTATGTCTCAGTTTTCACATCTGTGAAATGGGAATGATCACCTTTATCTTGAAGGGTGGGAGTGGGTTAAATGTGATGATACCCGCAATCATGGTATCTGTTCTGCAATAAATACTGTGTAAACAGTAAATATTAGAAATGGTGGCAGGCAGAGGGTACACACAGGAGATTTTCTGCTGAAGGAAGGAGGCATGGCACTAGTCCTAAAACAGTTGAGTGTATTTTCAGCAGTGATACATCCAGAGCTGAAGAACTCTAGAGGCAGATGGAGCCTCGCCTGGCCACCTGGTCCAGCCCCCTGCCTTAGGCAGATGACTTTGCAGACCACCCGGGGCAGGTGGAAGGTGCTCTCTGTCAGAGTTTCCCCAGGGGCAGACACACTGCAGCCTTCTCCAGCACCCATCTCTACTTCCTCTGCAGTCAAGTTGGCTTCCTAGGATCCCATCTAAAGCCTCTTGCTTTCACACCGGCCTGGTGTCTTGTGGCAAGTGCTCTGCAGACCTGGAGAAAGGCCCTACGCTATCATCCATCATGGTGGTGGCCCTTTGGACAGTGTCTCCCAGGCTGTGGCTGCAACTTCTGATAGAAGCCTTCAGGGTCCCCAAGGACCTTCCTGTACGAAGTTAGGGATAACATGGAGTCTGCAGTGCAGAGCCAAGAACTCACTTGAAAATAACTCCAAGTCTTTCTCCAATTTTCTGGAAATTGATGAGTGTTTCCAAGGGCTGGTTGGGCCCTGCCTTCCTCTCCAACACTCCAAAGTTCACAAGCCCTACCCCACTTGCTGAGTCAGCCTCACTGTGATTTTTTTTTTTTTTTTTTTTTACCAGGCCGGCCCACTTTCCTTGATGCCTTGATGTGGCCCCGTGGATCTGGGCACCTGCAGATGCTGACAGAGAAGGAAAGAGTTTTGGGTGAGACTTGTTCCCATCTTTGCTCCAGATGACTCACCACCTGCCTTAGTTTTTCTCTTCCCATCGTTACGTAATCCTGACTCCAGGATTAAAAATATTCCACTGACTACCCCGTCCATCTGTCATTCTCTCTCTCTCCCTCATATTTATACATATGATCTTATTTTTAAAATACTTTGGAAAGAGCACTTCCATCATACGCATTATATCAGACTGGGTTTCCGAGTCATCATTGGCTTCCTCCAGAACAGCAGTCCTGGAGGAGTGAAATTTCCCCAAACCTCTAGGATTGCAGTCTGCCTGGTGCCTCTGTCACTCTCATAGGTTTGCTGCATTCAAAGGACCTGTGTCAGGAGCTGTCCAGCACTCCCTTGGGGCAGCTCCTTGGCCAGTCTCTCCAGTCTTACAGCCTGGGCTGAGTGTGTCTTCCTTACCAGCCTGGGAGTTAGAGAAGGTTGTCTGGCTAACTCAGGGTTCAGGTGGTAGATGGCCTGAGTCTGTCAGTCCTCAGGATGGGGGCACACGCCTCCAGCTCTGCTCCCCGTCTTATGACCCAGCTCCTCTTGTCTCTGTGTGCCAGGAATCATCCTTGGATTGATGGAGAAAAAGCACAAGGGTTCATTTCTGTTGTCTTTGTTGTCATACAATCTGAGGACTGTTGAGAGCCAGAGGGACCAATGTTTTTGACTGAGGACCCCTTTATTCATTCTTTGCTCATTTGATATACTGATAGGGGGGTGGTTTATTAGGGAGGTACACAGTGGGTCAGACTTCCCAAGAGGGTGCAGCCAAGGTAGGAGAGACTACTCGTGAAGGCCAGCTAATTTAGCATCACAGGGTTCAAGTGTGTTCTCTGCTGGATGCTAGTCATGTGACAATCATTGGAGCTCTCAGAGTCTGAGTGTCCCCATACATGCCATGGACACTGAATTCTGCCTCCTGGGGCTGGCACAGCTCTAAAGGGATTGACGGTGCCTTGGAGCAGCAATGCTGAGCAGAATGTATCACCGTTCTCTATGTGTGCTTTCAGACCCCTCATGAACCTTGCTCATGAGCCTTGCCTCCTGTTTTGCCTCCTCTGATCTACACTTCACGTGGGGCAGCAGAGTATTTAATCCAGAGTTTAAACCACTATTTCCCCACTGGTCACAGCACCCAGTTTAAACTCCTCAGAATGACACCCAAGACCTGCCTCCCTTATCCTCTGTGGACTCCACGGCTGGCTGATTAGGCCCTGCTCTTTCTGTTCTGTGTGCTTGAATTCATTGATTAATTCTCTGTGTCCAGTTTCCTGAACTGTCAAATGGCACAAATGAGAGTATAGGCAGACGTGGAGATACCACAGACTTGGTTCCAGATCACCATGATAAAGCCAATATCAAAATAAAGAAATGAGTTTTTTTGGTTTCTCAGAGCATGTAGAAGTAGCTTTATACTATACTTTTAAGTGTGCAGTGGCATCACGCCTAAAGAAACCGTGTACATACCTTGGAATCACACTTCCAGACTTTAGACTATGCAACAGAGCTACAGTGATCAAAGCAGCATGGCACCCACGCAAAAGCAGGCTTATAAATCAATGGGATAGGATCGAGAGTCCAGAAATAGACCCAGGCGTTTATGGTCAATTAATCTATGACAAAGCAGGCAAGAATATACAATGGAGAAAAGACAGTCTCTTCAATAAGTGGTGCTGGGGAAACTGGAGAGTTACAGCAAAAAAAAAAAAAAAAAATGAAATTAGAACATTCTCTAATATCAAATACAAAAAAAAAAAGGAAAAACAAACCCCAAACGGATTAAAGACCTAAATGTGAGACCAGATACTATAAAATTCCTAGAAGAAAGCACAGGCAGAACACTCTTGAACATAAGTCACAGCAATATCTTTTTGGATCTGTCTCCTAAGGTAAAGGAACTAAAAGCAAGTATGCACAAAGGGGGCCTAATTAAACGCAAAAGCTTTTGCACCACATTGGAAACAGTCAACAAAATGGAAAGAAAACCTACCGAATGGGAGAAACTATTTGCAGATGATGTGACCAACATATATAAACAGCTCACACAACTCAACATCAGAAAAGCAAACAACCTGATTTAAAAATGAGCAGAAGAATTGAATAAACATTTTTCGAAAGAGGAAATGCAGATGGTCAACAGGCATGTGAAGAGATGCTCAGCACCACTAACTATCGTGGAAATACAAGTCAAAACCACAGTGAGGTATCACCTCCCACACCTGAGTAGCTCTCATCAAAAAGAACACAAGGAGCAAATGTTGGGCAGGAAGTGCAGAAAGGGAACGCTTGTTACACTGCTGATGGAAGAGTACGTCGGAGCAGCCACTGCAGAAAACAGTGTGGAGACGTCTCAAAAGTGTGAAAATAGAACTACTATGACCCAGCAATTCCACTCCTGGGCATATATCTGAAACAAACAAAAACACCCATCCAAAAAGATCCCTGCGCCCGCTGTTCATTTCAGCTTTATACGATCTCCAAGATAGGGAAGCAACATAAGTGTCCATCCACAGACGAATGTATAAAGAAAATGGGGTATACACACGTAATGGATGTTACTCAGCCATTAAAAAAGAATGAAATTTTGCCATTTGCAATGATGGAGATAGATGGACTCAGAGAGCATTATGCTAAGTGAAATAAGTTGGGGAGAGAAAGATGATTCCCTATATGAGGAATCTAAAAAATACCACAAAGTAGTGAATATAACAAAAAAGAAGCAGACTCACAGATGTAGAGAACAAATTGACGGTTATAAGTGGGAAGGGGGTGGAAGGGCAATAAAGGGGAGTGGGAGGCACAAACTACTGGGTATGAGTAAGGTGCAACACGGGGAATATGGTCAAAATTTTGAAATGATTGTAAATAGAAGGTAACCTTTAAAATTTGTATGCATTCTAAAAAGTTATACAATAAATAAAATAATAGATTGATAAAAAAAACAATGTATGTACCTTAATTTTAGAATGCTTTATTTCAAAAAATGCTAGCAATTCTCCTCCAATTAAAAATAAAAAAAATTAAAATATTGCTAACAAAATCACTGCAGATGGTGATTGCAGCCATAAAATTAAAAGATGCTTACTTCTTGGAAGGAAAGTTATGACCAACCTAGATAGCATACTCAAAAGCAGAGACATTACTTTGCTGACTAAGATCTGTCTAGTCAAGGCTATGGTTTTTCCAGTGGTCGTGTATGACTATGAGAGTTGGACTGTGAAGAAAGCTGAGCGCCGAAGAATTGATGCTTTTGAACTGTGGTATTGGAGAAGACTCTTGAGAGTCCCTTGGACTGCAAGGAGATCCAACCAGCCCATTCTAAGGGAGATCAGTCCTGGGTGTTCTTTGGAAGGACTGATGCTGAAGCTGAAACTCCATTACTTTGGCCACCTCATGCAAAGAGTTGACTCATTGGAAAAGACTCTGATGCTGGGAGGGATTCGGGGCAGGAGGAGAAGGGGACGACAGAGGATGAGATGGCTGGATGGCATCACTGACTCGATGAACATGAGTCTGAGTGAACTCTGGGAGTTGGTGATGGACAGAGAGGCCTGCCGTACTGCGATTCATGGGGTCACAAGGAGTCGGAGACGACTGAGCGACTGAACTGAACTGAGCCACCATCTGAGCCACAATCTTTTTACAATAATAACATCAAACTTCACAGATCACAGGAAATATAATCACAATGAAAAGTCTGAAATATTGTGAGAATTACCAAAATGTGACACAGAGACACAAAATGAGCAAATGCTGTTGGAAAAATGGCGCTGATAGACTTGCTCAATGCAGGGTTGCCACATACCTTGAAATTGTAAAAACGAAAAAAAACACACACTTCCGTGAAGCATGAGAAAGCAAAGTGCAATAAAACAAGGTCTGTCTATAGATACCCAAAGAGAATAAACCAGTGGAAATGTGGAAAACACTTGAAACAGCAAGAAATGGTTAGTAAGGGTTTGTTGCTGCTGCTGCTGCTGCTGCTAAGTCGCTTCAGTCGTGTCCGACTCTGTGCAACCCCATAGACAGAAGCCCACCAGGCTCCCCCGTCCCTGGGATTCTCCAGGCAAGAATTACCAGTATCAATTAGTCTTCGTGCCTTTATACATGCTGTTTCCTCTGTGGGGAATATTCCATTTCCACGACCTCCCTCCACCCTCCCTCTGGAAAGCTCCCACTCATTTCAAGTTGCGTTTTAAAGAGGAGCTCCTGTGTGAAACCTGCCTCTGTTCAGATACACAGGCCCCGCCCTTCTCAGGGCCCTGCTTCCTGCCTCACTGTGTACACCTCGGTTTCTCAGCAGGCTGCTTTTCCAGTACTGAGCACCCACCCTTCCTCTCTCGCCTCCTTCCCCTCCCCTAGGTCTTACTATGCTCAGATTCTGTGAGCTGGTAATTGTTGACTTTGGGGCCAGCCTGGTTGAGCCGTGTTTCCTTCACCTCCAGCACATACCTTCGGGCTTGTGTGAGCTCCACCAGCGTACCAGGCGATGGCTAAGTGATCCCTCCCAATCATCCCAAGAGAGACTGCGCCCATTGCATGGATGGGGAAAGTAAAGGCCAAGTGAATTAACCACGGCCCCAAAGAACTGACACTGGCTTACTTTGGCTTCAGAATCAGGCATGGGCCTCCTTTTTGCCCACATGCCTGGGCCTCCCAACCCGGGGCTGCCCACACTTGGCTTCTTCGTCCTGCCCCAAACTGAAAGCCTGGCAGGAACCCACTTCTGTGGCCTGGGTGGGGCAGGGCAGGGAGAGGAGGGCTGACCAGACCCTGTGCCTCTCTCCTGGCCTAAGTCATGTGTCTGTCCTTCCATGAGGTGTGCCCCCACCTCCAGAGCAGGACCTGCCCCTGGTGAGACTGAGGAGGTCGCCGAGCACAGGGACTTCTGCCCCATCGCCAGCGTGACCCAGATACACCTTGGCTGCCCACCCTGGGCTGCCCGCAGCTCAAGGGGGATGTCTGGCAGGAAAGAAGAAGGGAAGGAAAATTGCTTTTTCACTGCCCCACCACAGTCGCCTCCAGGCTGTTATATAATCAATAAAATATCAGTGCCTCTGAGAGGCACCCAACCTCCCATTCCCCCCTCCTCCCGGGAAAGCCAGGTTCTCATCTCAGGGTCTGCTCTGTGATCGGGAGCTAGTGGGTGGAATGGCTTTCAGGACGGTGGAAGGCTTCCAGCACGCTGGCTCCTGCAGCGCGCAAGCTTGCTACCCCTTCCCCTTCCAGCAGCCTCTGTCTCTCCCTCGCCCCCATCCTGCCTGCCTCCAAAGTCATCGAAGTCCAGCTCAAAGCGCCGCCTTGTTTGTGCCATTTGTCCTGGCGTGGGACTATCACAGCTGAAAGCTCTCAGGTGCACACTCCCCACTCCACATGCACACGCCCTCCCCGTGCACAGCACACACATGGCCACACTCTCACACACCCAGAGGCAGCCTGTCTTGCATGTATCTTTTGACATTCACAGTTCCCCCTCACAAATGCACCATGGAGTCGGAGACACACTCATATGTGCCTACACACACACACACACATACACGCTGCACATCCATCCTAAATTCTGAGCTGCTTCTGCCCATCCCTTCATTTCTCTCTCTCTCTCTGTAGGAGATGAGGGGAATTTGGCAGGCAGGTCTCTTTGTCTCTGAGTCTGTCTCCATCGGGCTCTCTGGCTTACTCCCCGTGGCCCACAGCATCTGTACACATGGGCACACAGACGCCTGCGAGGCTGCACACACACCCACTCCTCACACACAACCATGCAGGACCTGGTCAGTCTCAGGGCTCTGATCTGTGAGGTGGGAGACCAGGGAGGGACGGGGCAGACAGTGAGGGATTCTAGGAGGTGGTCCGGCTCAGAAGCCTGGCATACAGCCTTGGCATCGGGACCTCTGATGACAGGAACAATACCCAGAAGAGGATGCCACTTCCGTGTAGAAGGTAGATGCAGCGTGGGACTCAGAGTAGACTCTCAGGTTTGGAAATCTAGCTCTGGCACTTTCCTGGTGGTCCAGTCATTAAGGCTTTGCCTTCCAATGCAGGGGTGCGGGTTTCATCCTCAGTCGTGGGGCTAAGACCGCAATCCCTTGTGGCAAAAAAAAACCAAAGCATAAAAGAGAAGCAATGTTGTAATAAATTCAATAAAGGCTTTAAAAACAGTCCACATCAGAAAAATCCTTTAAAAAAAAAAATATCTGGCTCTACCACTCACTAGCTGTGTGGCTTTGGGCAAGTTATGTGACCTCTCTGTGCCTTGGTTTCCCTAAACCAGAGGAAATGCAAAATTAAAGTGTATCCGCACCATCACCAGGGTGGTCATGAATTAAATGAATTACATGGGTAAAATGCTTCGGACACTAGATGTCTTAGCCACCTGCCCGTCCAGTCGGGAGAAGCCATAGTCCTGCTATTCTACCTTCTGGGGACAAGGTAGGGACCTGGGTGGGCTGGCATCTTCAGGGGCAGTCAAGCTTCAACAGGCGCAGCTGAAGGGCAAAGAAAGGACACAGATGCTCACTGATGTGTACTGGGCCTGCGGGCCTCTGATCTCATTGAGTGTATGCCAGAACCCACGTGGTGGGCATTCTCATTTGCATTTTCGGCTGCAGAGACTAAGGCTTAGGTAGCTAAGGCTTGCCTCAGAATGCCCAGTGGGCTATACCAGGGTCCCTGGGATCTCCCCCTAACCAGAGTAGAGCTTGGGGTAGGAGATGGCCAAGCAGCTTCCTGGTGACCCCAGTAGTAAAAAGCAGGGGGGTGGGGCAGGAGACCAGGCACCGTAAATCACAGACAGACGTTGAAAGTCCTAGCATCCACCTTTGGCTCCCTGGTCCTGTGACCCAGCAGGAGCCGCGTGGAACTGGGGTTAGGAGTAAAGATGGTTTTGTGTTTAGTGAGTAAACACACACCTTCTCCCTCCAGGAGCAGTTTCTTTCTTTTGCTCCCCTTCAACGGTGAGCACTAAGCTTTTCTTCCCCTAAAGGGCAGAAGTTCAACCCCACTGGGTAGAGCAGGGAGAGGGGAGACAGTGGCAGGCAGGTGGGCTGAGTCACCTGCCTCAGCTGCTGGGCATAGGATGCAAGGCTGGGTGGGTTAACATTTGGGCTAATTCACACACACACGCACACGCACACACACACACACACACACATTCATTAACATTTTGCAGGGAAAAGCTGAGTTTCCAGGGGTGGCAGCGCCCCTGCTCTAGTCTGGGAGGGAAAAGGGTCCTGTGGCTCTTCAGTTCTGCCTGTGTCGGGGTGGTGGGTGGCAGGGACTGGAAGGAGACTGCAAGGATGATGCTAGTGCTCTGGGTGATGGTGGGGGGTGGGCAGAGAAGTTGCACAGGGGCAACTGTGGGGCTGTCAGCAATGATCTCACAGCCTAGCCACGCAGATGCAACTCCTCCAACTGCTCAATGAGACCTCACATTCACCCAGGCAGGGCAGAGACTGTGTCTTAGTTACCTCCATCTAGTGGCACATGAAGACCTACTATGTGCCCAGAACTGTACTAGGTGTTTTGATCCCTCCGCTTGTAGAGCTTGCAGGCTCGGGGAAGAAGCAACCCACAGAAGCAGTCATGATATGTTCCCACGCGGAGACGTACGGGAGCTGTAGAAGCATATAGCAGATATATAGGTCTACCTCCTAGGGCCACAAGATAAGCTACATATAGGGGACCGGCAGGGACCATTCCCTGTTCCCACTGGATCCCGTTACACATTTTAAAGGTCAAAAAATATGTGTCAACTTAGTGAAGGAACGGATGAGTGACATTCAGCCTGGGTCTGGAGTATGATGAGCCGGCCAGACTCAGGAGAGTGGAAGCAGTGTTCCAGGCAGAGGGAACAGCAGGGGCAAAGGCTTGGAGGCAAGAAAGCACTGGTTCAGCACCTTCAGAGGAGTGGAGGTGGGCATGGGGCAGGTCAGGAGGGGAGAAGTGAAGCAGGAGATAAGGTTCTGGAGGCAGAAACAGGGCCAGGTCACGATGGGATCACAGCCCTTTGGGGGTCTTTGGGGCCATGAGGAAGAGGGAGGTGTGAGAATGGTTTGTGGTTCACCCTGGTGTGGAGGTGGATTGGGCTGGGGGAGCCTGAGTGCAGGGGTCCCTCAGGGGCTGTGGCAGTCCCTGAGAAGGGAGACAACAGCAACCCTCCTGGGGGAGGGGGCGATGACTGAGGGGATGGAGGGAAGAAATGGAAGAGCAGGACTTGGAGGCAGATGAATGCAGGAGGGTGAGGGACCAGCTAGAGTCACGGGTGCTTCCAGCTTCCGGTTAGGACCATTGGACAGAAGGCGGTAGCCTTATCTGAAATAGAAAATGAGCGCATAGGCAGAGGCATGGGGCAGGCATGGAGAGTACGTTTCTTGAATACATTAAACAGGAATGTTTGCACCAGGGATGCGATTGCACTCAGGTCTCCTCGAACCATCCCATCCCCCATTTCTTCTTTACACAGAGCCTGAGAGACTGCCCTGAAGCATGGATCTGACCACATCATTTCTCATCAAAACACTCAATGACTCCCCAGTGCTCCTACGATGAAGTCTCAAATCCTTATCACGGCCTCGGAGACCCTGTGTGATGAGGCCACACTTGCCACTCAGCTCTCGTCTCAGGCAGGCACTTTCCCCTTGTTCAGTATGTAGCAACCCCACGGGCCTGGTTCCATTTCCCCCTTGGCCTAAGCTCCTTCCTGCTTCAAGGCCCTCACAGGGGCTGTTCCCTCTGCTAGCATGCTTTCCCCCCACTTCCTATGTCACCAGCTTTTTCTCATTCCTTATGTTTCGACTTTAAAAGTCACTTCATCAGGGAAAACTTCCTTTACTCTCAGACCAGGCTAGCTTCTTCAACCTTCCTCCTCTGCAAGTTTCCAAAATTATAGTTAAATTTGGATAATTGCACCTCCATACCCCCTCCAGTCCCCCTTCAGACTCTAAGCTCTGGAGGGTGGTGACCACGTCTGTTTACTTGCATCCTGTAGCCCCAGGGCTGAGCACAGTACCTGGCAGAAGAATGAGTAGTTGTCACTGAGTGAATGCAGTATGTGATATATTTAAGATTATTTGTATGGTGAATGTTTAGCAACAGTTAATTTGCAACATTAGGCAAGTCAACAGAGACCAAAATAGCAGAAGCATTCCCTTTCAAATATAACCCTCCATAGAGATGACTCCCGGGCCTGCACCTCCACCCAACACTCTCTGAGCACAGTCTTTCCCTACTTCTAGTCACTGTCTTCACCTGCCCTCTGGACCTCTGACCCTAGGTATTTTTCAGGCATCTCAGGCTCAAACCTGGGCTGAGCTTGGCCTGGTCAGGCCCCATATGCCTTCCAGGGATGGGAAGAGTGACCTTGAATCATTGGGTCTTCCTTCTAGTCTTTTCCATGCACTCTCATTTGGGGAGGTGGGATGCGGGGGCAGGATGTGGAGACCACCAAGCAGTGGGGAGTGGCCAAGAGGCCTGTGGGCTTCTGGAGGGACTGGTCAGCATTCCACAAAAGGGTCTGGGCAGATCCACAGGCCACAACAGGGAGCAGGCAGAGTCCACAGGCCACAACAGGGGGCAGGCAGAGGCTGCTGCTGAGCAGATAAACAGGTGTGCAGCCAGAGGCAGAGGCCAAGCGGAAATGCCGAGGCATGGGCTGAGAGAGCATTCCTTCGTTCCTCTATAATTTATGATCCTGCCTACATCTGCAAATGATGCGAGGTCACTTGCTGCAAAAATACTGATAAAAGCCTACAGGGAGATTCAAAATAGATGGTAGGAGATCAACAACCAAACAGATGAAGGGGAGGAAGACGGCAGTGGGCACAGAGCGTCGTCTCCTATTAGAACAGTGTTTACGGTTTGCTGGCCTCGGTCCTGACAATCCCAGCCTTCTGTGACCTCTGCAGTGCCCCCTGATTCTACGGACTGCCAGAGAGGCAAAGTCACTTGCCCAAAGGCAGTCAGCTGGCCAGCGGCATGGAGCAGTGGCTGAGACCAGGGGAAGGGGAAGGGTAGGATGGGGCCAGCAGCATCCTCTCTGCTCAAGCTGACCTGCAGTGTCAGCTCGGGTCCAGTTCCCCTTCTTTCCCACCAGGGAGCAGCCACAGTGGAATCTGAACCCATTCCAAATCCATGCTGAACTCTCCCAACTCTTGCACCTTTCTGCTTGGAGAGGAAAGACAAAAGTGTGGTCAGGGGCATGGACCCTGGAGCCAGGCTGCCTGTGCCCAAATTCCAGGGCTTCTACTTTAGCAGTGCAAGCTTGGGCAAGTTCCATCCCCTCTCTGCTCCTCAGTTTCCTCATCTGCCAAATGGCCTGCCATTTGGATTGTCATGAGCATTAAATGAGGAGGTAATATCTGAAGGACATAGCATCGGGCTTGACCCTACTGAGTGCTGCTTCTGTGAGGGGTTCATATTCTTTATCTCATTTGCTGGGGGAGGGGCCCCCAAAACTGCCTCCCCCACCCCAGCAGCCACTGCAATTCTAAACATCTTGAGTAAACATTCTAGTTGGACTCCCTCTCCTGCTTCCGTGACCAACTCTGCTCGCAGGAATGGTTCCAGCCCTGTCTTTCCCCCAATCTGAGCTTTCCTTTGAGCTCTAGGAAGTTTTGATCATGAGGGTTTTTCTTTGTTTCTGAGAGTGTCTTGATCCCTAACAAGACAGTGAACTCCCAGGGCAGGGGCCCTCTCTCATCTTGCTGTGTGAGTCATAGCAGGTGTTTGGCAAACACTTGTTAGGTTTATGTTTTATAACATGAGCCCCCTTCTGGCCTGGTAAGTCACTCTGCTCACTCTTAAAGGGGGTTCTCTAGGCTTGGAGCTGAGACAGTGGACAGGCTCTTACAGATATTGTCATGTGTGCTTCGAGCGCCGTGTGATGCAGTCATGTGTGGGGGTGGGAGGAGGCTGCCAGCCAGGTGTCGGGTAGCAGGAGAGCAGAACCCCATACCTGGAGGGAAATACGGGCTGGGGGGGGGGTAGGACTAAGGCTGGCTGGAGCAGACTGTCTCAGCCAAGGACAAGAGCAGACATGGGAGCTGGGGGCCAGGAGGCTGACCCAGGGGAAGAAGGTGTCCGTGATTAGAGAAAAAAGAAACATGATCTTCTCTTATTGTTCCGATCTTCTTACTTCTTCCATACTAGCATTCCAGTCCCTCACAGATCTCTCTCTCTCTCTCCTAGCCTAAGCTTGCCATCTTCTAGTGCCTGACCTTGGGAGAGCATTTGACTTCTGCAGCCTCATCTGTGCAGAAGGACTAATGATCCTCTCTTCATGGCATTCTGTTGAAAAATATGATATAAAGTATGGGTTCCCAGGGCTTCCCTTGTGGCTCAGACAGTAAGAGTCCACCTGCATTGCAGGAGACTTGGGTTTGATCTCTGGGTTGGGAAGATCCCTTGGAAGAGGGCATGGCAACCCACTCCAGTGTTCTTGCCTGAAGAATCCCCGTGGACAGAGGAGCCTGGTGGGCTGCAGTCCATGGTCGCAGAGTTGGACATGACTGAGCAACTAAGTACTGTACACATGAGTTCCCAAGCCTAACTGAGAGGTGAAGCACCAGGCATCACCTATAAAGTCAGACACCAGGCCCCACTTTATTCCAGCTGAATCAGAATTTTCATGGTAAGGAGCTCAAGAATATGTATTAAAAAAAAAATCTGTAGGTATTCCAGTGCAGCTGGTCCAAAACAGTGTTTGAGAACCACATAAAAAAAGTCAAAATAAGTTATCAGTCAATGTTAATATCATTTTTTTATTTCCTTTTTTCCTTTCTTTCTAACTAATATGGAGGGTCTCCAGGCTTAAGTAATGAAAAGCCCCAAATACCCAATGGTTGGAGAGAATTTCTGTGTGACTGCTGTTGAGGGTGCTTGTTTCGTGGGTCAGGGTGGCTGCAAGCCCTGGCAAGGCCCTCAGAAGACTGTCACCCGAGGAGTGAGTCTGTGGATGTTGAGGGGAGGATCGTTAGGAAATGAGCGTTTTGAATCATTTCCCCTCTCCAGTAATTAAGATCTTCTGGCCGCGATTTGTTTTTATCCTGTGTGTTTACTCAACAAACTCACTCATTGATTCAACAAGCATGGAGCATCTTCTTGGCACCAGACTGAGAGACGCACTGAGGACTCAGAGATTAAAAAGCAAATAACACACACGCAGTCTCTGTCCCTTGGTCTAGTGGGGGAGGCAGATCCCCGAAATGAAAGCAACTGAAGCTGCTGGAACAGGCCTGCGGGACCCCAGAGGAGGGAAGGCTGGGCTGGACATGGAGCCCTTTTAGGAGGTCTCACACAAGAGGTGCTGTCTGCATGGATGTGAGACGTAGTGGGGACAGGGATGGCCTCTGTGTGTCATTAAGCAAGTTACGCAGCCTCTCTGTTCCTGGATTGCCTCTCTTGTAAAATGAGAATGATGATTTACTTTCTTCTGTAGGATTTCTGTGGTAGATAAGTTAACATAAGAAGATACTCAGAGCAGGGCCTGGCGTATAGAAAAACTTTTTAAATATGCACATTATTGTTATTTTGAGAATGCACGAGGCTTTCCACCCAGAGAAAGGGAAGGCACTCTGGACAGGGAGAAATCACTTGGAAAGGAACTGAGGTGAGAATGTGGAGTGTGCTCAGGAGCTGGTGAGCAGTTTGGTGTGACCAGGCGTCAGGTCAGAGGCAGGGCCGTATCTAGAGATGCGGTTTTGGGGATACAGACATCTCCATGCATGGGGCTATAAGGGTTTCCATTCTACCTCCCTGGTGGTCCATTGGCATTCCCAATGCAAGGGGCCTGAGTTCCATACCTCATCAGGGAACTAGGTCCCACAGACTGCAACTAAGACCCGGTAGAGCCAGATAAATAAATATATCTCAGATTGTTATTGGGTTTGAGATCGAAACAGTACTTTCTGCTATATTCAGATGGATAACCCACAAGGTCTCCCTGTACGGCACAGGGAACTCTGCTCAGTGTTACGTGGCAGTCTGGATGGGAGGGGAGTGTGGGGGAGAATGGGTACCTGTGTCTGTGTGGCTGAGTCCCTTTGCAGTGCGCCTGCGTCTGTCACATCATTGTTAACCGGCTCTACCTCCATACAAAATAAAATGTTTAAAACATGTTTGAACACGAAAGTTTGCCGACTAAGGTC
>SJYA01000423.1:604598-659213 GCA_006410615.1 Neotragus moschatus | reverse complement strand
GTCTCCACCCCAGCTGCCACCACAGTGAAGCGTCATCTGCCCCGTCCCCCTCACCCGCACCTTGAGAAAGACCCTTGTGGTGGACACAGCTCGCTCCTGCCACCTCCTCGTCTGATCTAGCCAGAGGCAGGCTCTAAGCCACTCTGCCAGTGTCAACCCAGTGGGCTGCAGACATTTGCCTTGCTTTCGGCCGTATGGGCCCCTGGCCCATCCTCTTGTGTTTGGCTAGCCTCCAGGCCCACATGCTCGTCATCTCCAGGGCTGGTTTCCCAGCCCCCTTTATAGCCAGAGAGTTGGCAGTTGACCTGGGCTCTATCAGCCAAACTCACTTGTGCAGACTCGCTGAGAAAATGAAGAGTAAATTGGGAATGGGGGCTCCTATGGAATGCATTGTGCTGTTAAGCAGGAGTGTCAGGGTTGCTGGCTCTGGGTGGGCGGCAGGGGTAGAGGACAGAATTCCTGGGGCAGCAGCAGCATTGGCACTGAAACCCAGGACCAGGTGCGCAAAATGCAAGTCCTCAGCCATGGTGTGAGCAGCTTGGCCTGGTACTTGGCAGGAGGGCAGGAGGCAGAGGCGGCTTCCTCGTCGGAACAGCTCTGCTGTGTGGTTTTGGAAGCTCAGGGTCAAGCCGGTTCTCTGGACACTCACCATCCACTGGAAGATTATCATTCCTGCTTGGACATTTAGAGTCAGTTTCCATTGCTTGTAACTAAAAGCCCTCTTGGTAACAGCTCTGCCCACTTACTGGCTGTGCGTCTTTGGGCGAAACCATTCTCTGCCTTGAATCCCTCCTCTATTTTATATACATACACATAGATATTTATGTATATCATTTATAATGTATTTAATATATTATATTTCATATATTTATGTATGTGAAATGCTAACAGTAGCCACTCTGAGGCCTGTTACTAAGACTCAGTGAGACTCCGCACATTCCTTAGCACGTATATTAAAGTTATTTTCACTAAATCTAAGAAAGATAAGGAAAATGACTTTGTTAGCTAAAGAGGCACTGAGAAGTGAAGTGACTTATCCAAAAGCCACAAAGTGAGCAAGGGAGACGGTCTGGGGCCTCCAAAACTCAGATTCTCCCGAGCTGCCTTGCCGTGTGTGTGTGTGTGTGTGTGTGTGTGTGTGCGCGTGTGTGTGTGTGCGTGTGTGTGCGTGTGTGTGTGTGCTCGCACGCACACATTCTTTATTGCATAAAGCCACTGTATTATGTGTGCTGTCAGATATCCTATTAAAAAGCAAAGTGGAAAAAACAGTGAGCAGTCTTCCTCTGCCTGCGCTTTCACTGATTACAAAATTAAATTAAGCTTTGTGGCTTGCTGCTGCTGTTTGATGGGGAATACAATGAATTGCTCTTTGCCTCCCTATAAGAGGTCCCAGAAAGCAGTGCTGGGGGAGCTAGGCCCAAGATAGTATTTCTTCTTCCCAATGCCCGGGGGGTAGAGACTTCCTCTCTCCAGAAATGTTAAGCCCCTGAACGAGGCTGCCTTTTTATTAGGTTAATAAAACACCAGGCCCATCAAGTCTCAGGCTCGTAAAGGTCAGTGAGTCACGTCTGAGTGCAGGGGAGAGCCTGCAGGGCAGCGGCCAGCTCCCCAGGGCCAGGGGAGGGAGGAAGCTCTCCCTCCAGGCCAGCTCTGACTTTGGGGCTAGGATGAAAGACACAGGCAGGGCTGTGAAGGCAGGATGGTCAGGGATCCTTACATGCCCTGCTGGCTCCCTAGACCTCAGCCAAGCCGGATACCTACAGAAGGGTCAGGACCCGGAGGTAGCTGATGGATGTCAGAACTGGAGAGAAAAGGGACCCGAGTCTGAGAGCTAGGCTGGCCGATGGACAGGAGAGTTAACGTATGGCATCAGTGACCAGAGAGGCTTTGGTGTTACATGGCACGGAGGATAAGAGCAGGCTCTTGGAGTCACTGAGTTCAGAATTCGAATCATGTCTATCTGCTTTTGCCTTCCCTCAATCTGTTCTCCACATTCCAGTCATCTATTGCTGTGTAACACACCACCCCAAACCTTAGCGGCTTAAAACAGCCCCCCCCTGTTTGTCTCTCAAAGGTCTGCGAGTTGACTGGGCTCAGCAAGCAGTTATTCCACTCCGTATGCTGTTGACTGGGCTACAGTCTTCTGAGGCTTTACCTGGCCGGCAGTTGGAAACTAAGCTGGTGCTGTTAGCTGGAATGCCTCCATTTGCCACATGCCTCTCTGTATAGCTTGGGCTTTTCATCAAAGAGGCTGGGCTCTAATGGGAAAAATCCCAAGTGGCCAAAACAGAAGCTAGAGATCTTTGAAGGTTCCATCTTGAAAATTATTCAGCATCATTCTGTGGCATTTTCTTGGTCAAAATAGGCCAAGGGCTAAACTTGAGGGGAGGGAAAACAGACTCTGTCTATTGATGAGAGGAACAGCAAAGAACTAGTGGTGATGATGAGCGCACCACCCCTCCCAAGGCAAACAATGATCTCCTTAAAACGCAAATAGCCCTGCATCCTTTGCTCGTTGGCTTCCCTTTGCCCTTGTGAGAAATTCCAAACTCCTTTGCCCTGGTAGCCTCCAGGAATGTGGTCTCTACCCACCCCTCTGGACCTCATCTCATGCCACTCATTGGCTTTCTCACTGTGTCCTGGCATCATCCACTTCCTGTCAGTAACTCCAACATGCCAAACTCTTCTCACCTCCAGGCCTTTGCACATGCTGCCCACTTTACCTGGAGTCAGCCACTCCTTGTCTGACAGCTCCTTCATTTCTCAGGAGTCGGCAAAAACGATACTGCGTGACCTCCTTTTTCATGTAGCCAGTCAGCGAATATTTACTGTGCTAGACACCAGTGTAGACCTGGGATATTCTACTTCAGCATCCTCCCCCAGGTTTTTTGCTCTAATTAAAGCCTATAATTTTGTTGTTTCACTTCTCTTTCCTCTTTTTCGTATTCTCTCTCTCTCCCCTTGGAAAGAGGGTGGACCTGTCTGGAATCACCCCGGTTTCCCATTTCAGAGTAAATGTTCAACAAGTATGTTTTGAAGGAATGAACGCTGCTTAACTTAGGTTTACGACCTTGGCCAAGGGACCAAACCTCTCTCAGCCTCAGTTTCTCTATTCGTAACATGTAGTTATGAAGAGTACCTATCTCAGGAGAGTTGTGAGGATAAAGATAAATGAATGAAGATAAAGCCCTTGCAATGTTTGATACATAGATGTGGGCTACAGTCCATAGGGTCACATACCTGAAACAACTTAACATGCACAAGTCTTCAATATAACAGTCCCTGACCCTTTATAATTATTAATGTTGTTATTATTATTTCATGGAAGTGAGATTTTCACTCTACTGTGGCAAAAATTAGCCGGCGAATTCTGTAAGGGTGAGGGAACTCTGCTGGCTGCTTCTGAGTTGTGGGTTAAGCACCTAGGACAGCGCCTGACGCTCACGAACTGCTCGATTCAGGTCGCCGAGACGGAGAGACACGGAATGGACACCTTGTGCTGCTTCTGTCGTCTGTCCCACAGCAGAAAGTACTTCTAGCTAAACACCTAACATCCTCCTCTTACACCAGCCAATGTCCAGCATTATGCAAACTCGAGAAGAAGCTGCTAGCAGCAGATGGATGCCCTCCCACTGTGGAGCTGTCTGGACACCATGTGGCTTGGTCAATATACCACTGACCCTCCAGAAGGAGGAGCTGCATTCATCTCGCCCTGCTCATAGCCATCAGTCATAAAGGAGAGCAATTACCATTTACTCGGTGTTTACTGTGGGCCAAGGACTGTTACTGTTTTTTGTGTAGCATTTGGTCAAGCCAGTAAGCTACTGTCCTGCCTGAGGATCAGAGAAGTTGAGTGGGCTGCCAGCGGTCCAACAGTTAGGATCTGTTTGGTTCTGTGTCCACGCTCTTGTCCACTGTCCCGTGTACCACATTGCTAGTGCCTGCCCCTGTCCTTCCCGTGGCACTCCCGTAATCTCTATAAACATCTCTATCATCACCCTGTGCTTATAGCCCTAAGGCAGAGCTGGCTTCATGGGCACACAACCTGGGCAGTCACACAGAGCCCCAAGCTCAGATGGTCCCCACACTTGGTTGAATGCTCTGCAATTGCTATCTTGAAATCCTTAATGAGTTTTGAACAAAGAGTCCTGCATTTTCACTTTGCACTGGGCCCCCTAAGTTATGTGGCCAGTGCTACCATACCAGCTCCCCTACCAGCCTGTGAAATCTTACAAGATAACTCATAAGTATGGTTTTCCTTTTGGATCTTCAGCACCTCGGGTTCAAGGGCACTGGGCTGTAAGGGGCAAGCCCCTCTGAGGCTGGGACAGTCCTCAGAGAAGTGGCTCCACCACCACTTGCTGTGTGGCCTCGGAAAGTCACATCACCTCTCTGGGCTTGGCTATCCTTCTTGTTTTCCAGCCCAGTTGGGAATCAAGCCAACACAGGGCGTGGTGCTTTATGATCCTGAATGTCTGGGGCTAGTGGGGACACAGAGTGTGTGGGAGGGGGTGTCGGGAGCCCATTCTTCCTCCAACAGATCTGGCTGCTGAGTGGAAGAGTCCAGGAAGGTTCTTCTTGCCAGACTCTGCTCACTTCCCCAAGTGGGAATGGTCCTCGGAAGTGACAGTTATGCATGCCCAGCCAGAAGTGGAGATACTGCACATGAAAATCCTTATACATTCCCCGTGCCCGGTGCAGCCAGACAGTTGGCTGTCTTCCTGGCTGGCATGCCAGCTTCCGGCACTGAGACTCCTTGCCTCCTCCCCCTGCATGTGTAAATGTTAAGTGCTGTGGAGGGCAAACACGCTCAGGAAGCCCAGCCGCTTTTCCATTTACCTGCCCCACTGGTTGGAGATCAGACAGCTCTGGAGATCAGATGCAAATTTCAACCACAGAGTCTGTACCAACAGTGATGCCGGGGCGGCCCCTGGAGGCTTTGGCTGCAGTGAGGAGAGTGAGGACAGATCCTGTCTTTTCTAAAGCGGAAGAGAACCCTGCCAGGGCTGATTTTGTGGAGGATGATGTTTGGGGCAGACAGCCCCAATCAAGGCACCCTTTCAGGAAGAAACATCCTTTTCTGACAATTTCTCCCATGTTTCTCAGGTCCTCATGCTGAGGACCTGTCATCTGGGCCTAGTTTCACTGTCCATCGGGCAGATGAAGACACAGGCTCCTGTGCCCAAGGGCTGGCAGTTGGAAGTGGCTCTCCTCTAGTGCTCTGGGCACTACACCATGCAGATCCACTCAAGAGGTGATTCAGGCAGAGAGCGTGACTAGGAAGAGACAGATAAATGCCTCATAACCGACTATATGGGTCAATCAACTGGTCTAGGTTAGTATAGGGCAGTGCTTTGGGGATAATGAATATCCTAGAATGCCCCACTAGAGTTGGCGAGCCTGGGGAGGGGGCAGGGATGGGGTGTCAGAGTGGATGGGAAAATGTCTTACAGCCTTGTAAGTGCCTCATGCAGAGGAGGGCATGTTATCCTTAAGAACTGCAAGTTGTCAGCAAACATTTCAAAGGTCAGCGTGCAAAGGCAGTTCTTTCAGTATCTTTGCTGCCTGTGACCATCTCCCTGGGCATCTCTCAGCCCAGCTCCGTGAATGTGCATCTTTCCTTTGTTTCTGGGCCTCTCTCTCCACCATCCTCTCTTTCAGCCTTTTCTCCTGTCTCTTTTATCTGTCTGGCTCATCTCTGATCTATCTCGTCTGCTCTCTCTGTCTGTCCTTCCTCTCCCCAGACCCCTCACCACCCCTGCACCATTTCTTCTGCCAGTTGCTGTGTCTAAGCCTGCACACAGGTTTTTTGTGTCCTGAGTGATTTACAGACCTGGCTCAGCCCAAGAAATGCTGAGTGATGTCTGTGCTACTCCAGGAGCTGGTGTCTGCAAAGCAAGCTCCACCCTTGGTCCCCAGGCAACCATCTCTGGGACATGTTCTGAGTTTCTGCTTCCTTCTGATGGCTAGGTTCCTCACTGTGGCCCTCGTAGATGGATGCCTGGCTCTGAGCCGCACTCCCACCCCCCGGCCGTTGCTGCTCAGTCTCTCTGTGCCTCTGATGTAACTGCTGCCTCTGCTTCCATGTATCTCTGCCCCGAGCTTAGTTTCTGTCCCTTTGCCTGTCTGCCTCCATCTCTGAGCTTGGGGTGTGTCCCCACCTGCCCATCTTTCTCTCTGCCTGCTCCTCTGTCTCTGCCCAGGCTTCTTTCCAGTTTCACTCCTGTCCTCCCTGATTTTGCAAACGGCACTTGCTGCTGCTGCTGCTGCTAAGTCACTTGAGTCATGTCTGACTCTGTGCGAACCCATAGACAGCAGCCCACCAGGCTTCCCCATCCCTGGGATTCTCCAGGCAAAAATACTGGAGTGGGTTGCCATTTCCTTCTCCAATGCATGAAAGTGAAAAGTGAAAGTGAAGTCACTCAGTCGTGTCCGACTCTTAGCAACCCCGTGGACTGCAGCCCACCAGGCTCCTCTGCCCATGGGATTTTCTAGGCAATAGCACTTAAGTGATACCAAAGGCAGCAGGACAACCCTCAAGCACGTTCTCCAAGCTAGACTACCCTCCTCAGACAGCTTGGGCCTAACCCAGGACCCAGGGCCACGCTGCGCCCCCTCCTGGCCCCCCTTGTCTTTCATGTCACGTAGGGGAAGTTGCCTGAACTCTTGGTGACACCGCTGTCAGGGCCCGACTTACCAGGAGAGCATGAATAATTAAAAGCTGTAGCTGAGGCTTGTTCCGATTTAAACTGTATTAGTGTTGCCAACTGTCCTGACCCATTTAATATTCATGCCATTCTTGGCTCCTTTAAAGAGAGGGGAGTTTGCTACCTGATTTAAATTGTGCCTGTCAGTTTCGATTAAAGATCAGGTTGACCACAGTTGCAGGGAAATTAAATGAACATTCTCTTAAGCAGTATCATAGAATTTAATGTAGCAATTAATATCTATTGCAATGTGCTACTGCTAGGAGCGGCTTGGAGTATAATCCAGGGCTCGGGGAGGGGTGAGGCCAGCAGGGCCCCCAAAGTCTTGATTCTCCAGAAATGGGGTCCCCAGTGGGCCTGGTCTTTAACTTACCCTCCCTCCAAGACAGGCAGAAAGCAGAGACACAAATGTTGCTTTAGGGTCGGTACAGGTTATGCAACCTTTTGCCCAAATCACATTTGGGGAAACCGAGGCAGGGGGCATCAGAGGTTTGTTCAAGGCCAGTTTTGATCTGTAACAGACATGGAACACTGGATGGTGGGAAGACTAACCTCTCAGATCCAGGAGTGCCCCAGTGGCAGTCAAGTGTGGTCCACAGCTGAGGAGGGGGCAGAGATCTTTCAGACAGAAGGGCTGGGAGGACCACTAGGGCCTGCAGAAGTGGAGGTTGTTTAGGCTGAGGGGTGCCTAAAACTAAACAGATTTTAAAGTGTGGACCGACCTTAATTGATTAATGACACCTGCCTACAGGGGGCAGGTCTTGAGTCTATGCCATGACCCATCAGCTGGTCCACTGGGCGCGTGGTGAGGGAAGAGGTTTATAAATGTGCTCCTCCTGCCGGCAGAAGTTTGGCGTGGCTTCCTTTTCTGGAAGATGGAATGATAACTAAACGATCCCTGCAAGGGCCAGTTAAGAACTGAATAGGGTAATGGAGGCAAACCACAGGCTCAGTCCAGTGCGTAGGGACACAGGCCCAGAACTGGGTGGGCTCAGGTGCATCCTGGCTCTGCCATTTAGTGGGTACATGTCCTTCGGTGAGGTGGCCTCTCTGACTCAGTTTGGCCGTCTGCAAAATGCAGATAATAGTGATGCTTTTCAGGGAGGTCAAATACATGTGGAGTGTCTAGAGAAAGACCTGGTCCCAAGGGTCATATGAATATTTGCTATTGTTACTGTGATGGTAAGAACTCATTGGACAAGCAGGAGGGGGATTTGTTGTTGTATATATCACATATCACACTTTGGCCACCTCATGCGAAGGGTTGACTCATTGGAAAAGACTCTGATGCTGGGAGGGATTGGGGGCAGGAGGAGAAGTGGATGACAGAGGATGAGATGGCTGGACGGCATCACTGACTCGATGGACGTGAGTCTGAGTGAACTCTGGGAGTTGGTGATGGACAGGGAGGCCTGGAGTGCTGTGATTCATGGGATCACAGAGAGTTGGACACGACTGAGTGACTGAACTGAACTGACTGAACTGATATCACATATATATTTATATACAAGATATTATAAGAATAAGACATTCTTCTTTTTCTAAATTAACATATGATTCAAATAAAAGTATGCATGTGTATGTGTGTGTGTGCTATGAAGGTAGTAAAATGAACACTGATGTTTCCACCCCCACCCAAGAACTAGAACATTCCCAAACTACTGAAACTCTGCTGTGCTTCTCCCTCACGGTAAATCCTTGCTCCCTGTCAAGGGTCACTCTAGTTAAAATTTGCATTTATCATTCCGCTGTTTTCTTAAAAACATAAAGTCTGGGTTTGGAGAGGTTTTTTAAAAATTAATTCATTGGCTGCGCTTGGTCTTCATTGCTGCATGAGGACTTTCTCTAGTTGCGGTGAACAGAGGCTACTCTTTGTTACCATGCGCCGGCTTCACATTGCAGAACACAAGCTTCTCTTGTTGCGGAGCACAGGCTCTAGGTGTGTGGGCTTCCATAGTTGCAGCACGTGGACTTAGTTGCCCCAGAGCATGTAGAACCTTCCTAGACTAGGGATAGAACCAAAGTCCCCTGCACTGACGGGTGGATTCTTAACCACTGGACTACCGGGGAAGTCCAAGATTTTTTTTTCCTTCTTATGACAAAAAAGGGAATTATTTTGCAACTTCTTCACTCAAAAATTCCATTTTTAAAGATTCCTTCAAGCTGATTGTGGAGCTGCAGTTCACTTGTTCTTACTCTGCATAGAATTCCAGAATGTGCCCGTGACACACCTTGTTTATCCAACTGTCAGTTATGATCTCCACCACTGGGGACATCCCTGGCTGTGTCTCCAGGCACACGCGGCAAGCGCTTCTCTAAGGTGTGAACAAGGGAGTGACCCCTGGGCCCTAGTGTTAAGACAGCCTCATTTTTATGACGTGATCAAATCCCTGGATGCAACTGAAATCAGACTAAGTCAGCCTGGTCCTGCCTGCAGATGAGGATGGGGCATGGGCATATGACCTCTCTGGGATGCTGGAAAAACAGTGCCAACTCTTTTGCTTCTGTCCTATTTGTTCCCCCTTTACCTGGAACACTGCATGGAGCTCCCCAGGACTGCAGGAGCTCCTTGCGAAGTGAAACAAGGTGAGTCCGTGTGCTGCGCCTGAATGGGCTCTGCGTCTGCTCCTCCCACCTCTTACCATCAGGGAGAGGAAAAAAAGCAATATTAGAGGAGAAATGGAAGGGTTATTGATACCTTACTGGTGAGAACTCTTGTCAGTGTATTTTAATGTTACGGTTCAACTTGCCTATGGGGGTAGGAATGTCTGCCCCATGGGTTGTTGTGAGGGTTAATGAATTAATACAGCACTGTGCTTATATGCAGAGTGCATCATGAGAAACGCTGGGCTGGAAGAAGCATAAGATTGCTGGGAGAAATATCAATAACCTCAGATATGCAGATGACACCACCCTTACGGCAGAAAGAGAAGAGGAACTAAAAAGCCTCTTGATGAAAGTGAAAGAGGAGAGTGAAAAAGTTGGCTTAAAGCTCAACATTCAGAAAACGAAGATCATGGCATCTGGTCCCATCACTTCATGGCAAACAGATGGGGAAAGAGTGGAAACAGTGTCAGACTTTATCTTTCTGGGCTCCAAAATCACTGCAGATGGTGATTGCAGCCATGAAATTAAAAGATACTTACTCCTTGGAAGAAAAGTTATGACCAACCTAGATAGCATATTGAAAAGCAGAGACATTACTTTGCCAGCAAAGGTCCATTTAGTCAAGGCTATGGCTTTTCCAGTGGTCATGTATGGATGTGAGATTTGGACAGTGAAGAAAACTGAGTGTCGATGAATTGGTGCTTTTGAACTGTGGTGTTGGAGAAGACTCTGGAGAGTCTCTTGGACTGCAAGGAGATCTAACCAATCCATTCTAAAGGAGATCAGCCCTGGGTGTTCTTTGGAAGGAATGATGCTTAAGCTGAAGCTCCGGTACTTTGGCCACCTCATGCGAAGAGTTGACTCATTGGAAAAGACTCTGATGCTGGGAGGGATTGGGGGCAGGAGGAGAAGGGGACGACAGAGGATGAGATGGCTGGATGTCATCACCGACTCAATGGACATGAGTCTGGGTGAACTCTTGGAGTTGGTGATAGACAGGAAGGCCTGGTGTGCTGCAATTCATGGGGTCGCAAAGAGTTGGACACGACTGAATGAACTGAACTGAACTGTGCTTAGAATAGTGCCTGGCATATAATAAGTGCCCAGTAAATGTCAGATATTATATTATACTCACAGACACACAGGCATCTGTGCACCAGAGCACACACTCATTTAAACTTTAATAAAAGCCTATGACAGAGGGATCACTGCTCCCACTTTAAAGATATAGAAACTGAGGCCATATGCTTCTGCTGCTGCTAAGTTGCTTCAGTCATCTCCGACTCTGTGCGACCCCATAGATGGCAGCCCACCAGGCTCCCCCATCCCTGGGAATCTCCAGGCAAGAACATTGAAGTGGGTTGCCATTTCCTTCTCCAATGCATGAAAGTGAAAAGTGAAAGTGAAGTCACTCAGTCGTGTCCATGCTCCTCCGTCCATGGGATTTTCCAGGCAAGAGTACTGGAGTGGGGTGACATTGCCTTCTCCACTGAGGCCGCATAGTACTTGACAATTCAAAGCCAGGCTCTTCTCAAAAGCCAGGCTCTTAACTCTTAATCTCCATGGTCTCCATCCCATTTGCCCTTCTTCCCACATACATACCTGGTCACCCACAAACATCACATATAGAGGTCCTCATTCATTTGACATTTGATTGAGAACGTTTTATATAGGGGCTGTCAAGAAGAGACGTGTCCTGTAACCATCATTGTGGAAGGTGGCTGTTGTTTTATCTCCACTTGACGGATGAGGGAACTGCAGTTTGGAGAGATGGAATGAATGGCTTGCCTCAATTCACCTGCTCAGTAAGTGGAAGAGCAGGGATTCAAATCCATCTTGTGCTCTGGAGCCCCTGTGGTTGGCAGACATGGGGAGAAGTTGCTCTCACACCTTGCAGACAGGGGACGGTTAAGAGTCAAATTACACAGGAGGGGTGTACCCCCTACCTCCTCTCTAGTCTCATGTTGGAGATGGATAGTAAGGGGCTACCGAGATGCTGTGTGAAACCTCCTGGGATGGCCTCAAGGGCATCACCTAATTCACTGTTGCTTCGTGCTTAGGAGTGGATGGCAAAGTAAGAGGGGGTCCTTTATAGAATCTAAAGAGAGTGATGCAGGAGCAGAATACTGGTTATCTGCTTCCAGTGTGGTCTGGGGAAGAATGTGTCCTCTTTGATCTGTGCAGGGGAGTGTGCAGTGATGGCTAGAGAGTCTCAGGCCATATAGCTCCTGCTGAGACACTTAAGATTCCTTTTCTCAAATCCCTGGGACTGATTCCAGGGCCCCAAGTGGTTTTCAGATGGGAATTCAGTTTCTTTCATTAATGTTTCTGTTGTTCAGTCACTAAGTCATGTCTGACTCTTTGCAACCCTATGGTATGTCCATGAAAAAGGTAGTCCTGACCAGGGTTCCATTCTACTTGGCTATTCTATTTCTCACCACAAAGTGATATATTGGCTCCTGTGAATGTGGCTGAGCAGTGAGGGGTTCTGAAACTCCAGAGAGAATAAGTATATTTCTTGCTGAAGTTGTAAACCTCTAGGCCCTTCTCAGGGTTTATGGTTCTAGGTCCTCTGAAGTGGAATCAAGTATGTGCAGTTCTAATAAGCTTCCTGGGTGATTCTAAAGCCAATAGTCCTAGACCACACTTGAAGAGACACTAGGTGTTAACTTCTGCAGTCAGGCTAGGCTAGGCTCTACTACATTAACAAATACACTCTGACATCTTGGGAGGTCACTACAATACTAACTAATATTTGCTCATACATGTAGTCTGACATGGTTTGGGCGGCAAGCCTTGGAGCTTTCTTCCTAAGAGTGATTGGGGGATCCAGGCTTCTTCTGTCTTGTGATGTTGCCATCCCCAGTGCACGGCCTCCAAGGTCCCCAGTGATGGGGAAGAAGGGGCCTGTGGTCTGGCTTAGAGCTGATGCAAATCCATTCTGCTTATAATTAGTCAGTCAAGCCCCAGCATATGACCATGACTTAGCTGCAAAGGAGGCTGGGAAATGTAGTCTTCCTTTGTGTCTAGAAAGAAGAAAATGAAATAGGATTTGGTAAATATAAAGCATCCTCTCTGTCACAAAGCTTGATCCACTTTGGTGCCTTAATAATACCAAATTTCCACAGTTGCAGTGTTGAGGAAAAGTGTTAGTCTGTGTCTAACCCTGGGAGGCCCTGCCAGCTTCTCTTTCATGTCTTTTGGCCCATTTTGAAAGAGGGTCGATCTCTGTTCGTGTGGGTCACAGTTCACTTCACAGCAAGGTCACCACTCATCCATCCTGTCCATATGGTGAAGGCCTGGTCTATAGGATTCATCTTTGACTGAGCGCAGTGTTGGTTGAAGTAGAGTTTTTGGAAGCCACATTCAGACTCAGGAAGCTCTGTGATCGAGTAGTGATGTCTGCCATGGGATGGGAGGGGTGAGTGGTAGCATGAATGCCATGCATTTGGCATCCTTGGCATGGCTCTTGTCAGAATTGACTCTGCACAGCCTACTCCAACTTCTGTGAGTTAAAGTCTAGCCTTCTAGGAGAAGCCTTAAGCATGAGGGTAGGAATGGCTTCTGGTATATAATAAAAGATCAATAAAAGGTAGCTATTATCCTAGGTGGCTTCTGAATTCAAGATAGTCTCTACATTCCTCTTATGGTAAGATTCCCAGGAGTTAAATTCAACTTTGTAGACATGTGCTGATCAAGACAGAGTAGAATAAAACTTCCACCTTTCTACACTCTACCTCCATTGATAGAACCAAAGTCTGTATTAGGTTTTTGGTGATATCACACCAGTGATGTGCTTTGATCTGTTTTCTGATCCCACAAATCTGTCTCAAATATATTATACCCAAGCCCAGTGTCTCAGCCTCCCTGTCTTTGTTCAGATTTTCTTTACCTGAGATTCGGACTGTGCACTGACTCCTGTTTTATTTCATCTCATTCAATTCACCTTCAAGATAGTCAAGGTCTCCTTTTTTTACGGCATAAATGCTCTTTTGTCCAATCTTAAATTGACTTTTCACAACCAGTGTAAAGACCGAGTTGGTTGGTGAAGAAATCTAAGCTGAAATAGTAACAGCCATCCACCCAGCACTTGTGGCACACCTAGTATTATGTTCTTTACAATATATTATCTCATTTGAGTTCTATAACAACATCATGAAGTACATACAATAATTACCACCATTTTATAAGTGGAGAAACTGCTATCAGTCCCAAGGTTTCATTAGTAGAAAATGTTAGGCCTGGGACTTAAACCAAGGCTTTTCTAAAGCCAGAGTTGTTGGTCTGAACCACAGCACCATACTACTAGAGTGGAAGGAAGACCAAAGCAGAACCTGATGCTCAGGAACCTTAGTTGCAGAATGAATCTACTCCAGGTGCTTTTAAAACAAAGGGATTTGTTTTACAGGTCAAGCAGCACACAGAATTGTTGAGAGGGTCAGGAAATAAAGCCAGGAGAATGTTCCATCATAAATAGAACTACTCTACTGAAGCTTCTTGGCCATCACCTCCCACTGTGCAGTACCTATGACTAAGGACTTCATAGAAGACCCTTAGCCAAAACTTCTGTAGATGATCCCATAGACACCACATCACCAGGCTCACAACGGCCTTCCACATCTCATCAGACCTGTCTGCTTGGCAAAACCTAGGTTATATGCAAAAGCTTAGTTACAGAAGGTGTCAGAGAAAGGTAGTTTTTAGCTTCTTAGAATCTGTTATACAGGAAGACATCTCCGAGGTGACAGTGAGGTATCTACCACACTTGGGAACGTCTGGGAATTTAAAGAAAAAATCTTAGCATCTTATCCTCTGAATGAGCTCCTGCTCAGCACACACGTCTCTTCTCAGATGTGAAGTCTGTGTGCTTCCTCAGGTCACCATGCCTTCTTCCCTGGCCTTCTAGAATCCCTCACCTTGGTGAAAGCCACTGCACTGTATTCCACACCATGCCTCATGCCCCACTAGCCCAAGCCTTCCTCAAGGCTAGGACCATGTGTCTTTATCTGTATCTGAGGGACCCAGCATGTGAGCCATCATATAGTCAGCACCAGCAGTTCTATTTTGAAAGCATGAGTGATTATGTGGGTGTTTGTAGAAGACACCCTCCTATCTTGGCTATTTTCAGAAGTGTGTGTCCTGCAGGGAAGTGTGTGGGATGCTGCTGCTCTCTGGACCCGAGGGCAGTGCAGAGAGATGGCCCTTCTTCCCAGGAATGCATTTATTCCTTACTGTATCTGTGATACTGCCCCACTCCTTGGAAACCCTGGAGCAAAGTACACAGAGATCACTGAGATCAGCTTGCCTCACAGACCCAAGAATCATAAGTCTAGACCACATGACATCCAAGGAACAGCTCAAAGGATTGAATTTAATAGTAATAAAAAAAAAATTGTACAAATCCCTTCCTCGTGGGTGGTTCCCTGCAGGTCAGGCTCTCTGAATCACTATGACCACCTGCATCCCATGACAGACAGTACAAACCCTTCTCCCAGGGAGCTCTTCATGTTTGCCTCCAGGAGACCCACTCAGTGGTCTTATCTTCCTCTTGTGGGTTTTTACTATGCTACTGGATCCTGTCCAGGCTCTTGGTTGCAAGTTACAGAAACTCAACTTTAAAGTGCAACCCCAAAGGGACTTTATTATGAAAACTCATGTGATTGTTGAAGGGGTGTAGCTTGGTCTTGGGGAGAACTAGAACTACTAGGTTTTCTCTATCTATATCTATTTTTATATCTCTACTATCTCTCTCTCTCTCTCTATATATATATATATATATATATATATTCCATCTTTCTTATCTCTATGAGTCAGCTTTGTTTCCTCGGACCAAATTTCTCCACATGTCAAGAAATGACTACTGGTACTTTCCACGCCTTGCATCCCTCAGTTTAATCAGCAGAGAGGATCAACCCTTCTTCCCTTAATTCTGGGTCCAAAACCCTCAGGGGAGGCCTCTCTCTGGCCCAGTGCAGGTTTCTCATCCATGATGAATCTGTACCTGAAGTACAGAGTTGGTGATGGACAGGGAAGCCTGGCGTGCTGCAGTCCATGGGGTCACAACTGAGCAACTGAACTGAACTACACAGGGGTATAGCTACTACCATGAGGTAGGTATACCATGAGAGTAGGAATACCTACTACCATGGGGTAGGTATTATAATTAGCAGCCCACCAAAAAATCACATTGCTGGAGAGAGAATAGGAATCACTGTACCAAAGAAGGGGCAGCTGCTTCTAGCAGATAAAGGGGTTGCTAGGCAGACATAATGCTAAATGAGTTCCACCCAATCAGCACTGCATAAGGCCCCATGTATATCACGTACTCCCAGCCTTCTGGGGCCAAATTTACTGCTTGGAACCACAAACATCCTCCTGAACATCCTGCATTAGTACGTCAAAGCTAAAGCAAGTGCCAAGATGGTCTTCATGGCCAGTGTTGAGAAGGTCAGTAATTCCCATTCTGACCCAAGTTAATCATTAAAAAAGCCACAAAGCAGACTGGCAACTAAGTTTTATCTCATCTTCAGTTGGTACTGGGTGACTGGAGCTCTGCATTGAAGAGGTCTCAATCTACTCCCAGCCTCAGCAAGACAGAGTGTCACGATCGATTAGTGATGTCTGCCACAGGCAGAGTATTGAGGCTGGTCGGGTGTACCACTTCTGCTGTAAAATGCTCTATAATAAAAGGCAATGAGGAATAGAGCTCCAAGCACTGCCCAGACTGGAGAAGCATGTTTGGGGTGTCCATTGCTGAACTTCACCTGAGAGGCTAGTTTCTGAGTGGACAGTCCTTTTCAGGGATTTTTTTTTCAGCCTTCCCTATACTCTCAATAGCTATTTCCCAGGTAGGATCACAGCTTCAGGTCTGCACATGTATCTGTGCTGCTGCTGCTGCTAAGTCGCTTCAGTCGTGTCCGACTCTGTGTGACCCCATAGACGGCAGCCCACCAGGCTCCCCCGTCCCCGGGATTCTCCAGGCGAGAACACTGGAGTGGGTTGCCATGTCCTTCTCCAGTGCGTGAAAGTGAAGTCACTCAGTCGTGTCTGACTCTTCGCGACCCCATGGACTGCAGCCCACCAGGCTCCTATGCCCATGGGATTTTCCAGGCAAGAGGACTGGAGTGGGGCGCCATTGCCTTCTCCATGTGTATCTGTAGGTGCCTCATTATTTAAAATCAGCCAATCACATCCTGACTATGTTGCTATGGGGAGCTGCTGTCCCATAAATGGTACTGAGGTGATTTGGCTGATTGTGTGGTTCAGGCTTCGAAGACTCCCTTAGCAGAGTCTTTTCTGCAGCCCTAATTCATCCTANCCATGTGTATCTGTAGGTGCCTCATTATTTTAAATCAGCCAATCACATCCTGACTATGTTGCTATGGGGAGCTGCTGTCCCATAAATGGTACTGAGGTGATTTGGCTGATTGTGTGGTTCAGGCTTTGAAGACTCCCTTAGCAGAGTCTTTTCTGCAGCCCTAATTCATCCTAATGGTCAAGTGTTGAGAGACTAACACCGATAAAACAAGAGGTCTTATTAGGCCTAGTAGAGGCTCAAATGGTGCTTGCTCTGTGTGTTCTGAGATAACTGTAGTTGTTTGTAGTAGCATCTTGTTGGTGGCACAGCTGCTAAAAAGAAACTCTGATTCTAGGCTTTCCTCTTAATCAGTTAAAAATAGTCCTGAGCCTTTGATTAGATCGTTCTAGGAAAGTGAAGAGAGCTGGGCGCTGAGTGGAGCTAACATCACAGCTTGGATCGTTCAGTTTCCCAGGCACTGATTGCTGCTTTTGGTGTGCTGGCAAAAGATGGGATGTACAGATGTGGCCTCTGTTCCATCCTCCCTGGGCTCAGGACCCAAACCCTGGCTGCTTGTGACCAGGGCCAGGAAAAAGAAAACGGCACCAAATGATCTAATTGGCCCATAAGCCAACACGTTGTAGGTGTTTTAAGCCTCTGTTAGAAATTTGCCCTTGACCTCCAGGATCAAGTTCAGTCTTCAAAACTCTGCCTAATTTTCCTGTTAGAGGTTATATTCACTGGGCCCAAGGCCCTCAGGGTGTATACATTGCTGTGTAAACGAAAACCACCATCCATCCATCCATTTATCAAAATAGAGTGCCATAACTGATTAGTGATGTCTGCCACAGGCAGAGGCGGAGGCCTGGTGACTGTGCCATTTGCTGTCTCCATCTTCCTGGTCCCAAGCCCTGTGGAGCTGGCCTCCCCTTTTTGCTAACTTCCTGCTAGGGGAGTCAGGGTCCCTGTAATCAGGGGACCTCTTCCTTTTTTTCCTATCTCAGGTACACGAAAGAACTGATATTACCTTGGGCTCCGTAGGACACTCTCGTCAGGGGAACCGCTAGGATTTCATCTCATTTTTTTCTCTCTCATCATCTCTCTGTCTGTCTCTCTCACTCCAGGCCAGCCAGCCTCTTCTCTGCCCACAAGTGGCCCCAGAGTAACAAGGTCTCCCTTCCCCAAGCTAAGACCTCTGGGTAGGCAGACCACAGCCAACCCATCCAACCTGCACCACCTGGTTACCTAAGCCCTCTTCTGGGGCAGCGGGCAATGGGGAAAGCCGTGATGTGGCATCCAGAACAACTGGCAGGAAGCCTCACAGTGGGAGGCAGAACGGTCCAGGCGGGGGTTTCCAAGTCCTGTGCAGCTGTGGGCTGCGGAGTCAAGTGCATCCTCACGTGAGTCTAGTGTGACCGCGCACTAGTTACAGAGCCTCCCAGACCCTGAGCTCTCTGTCACTGGAGGTTTGCAAGAAACAAAGTGGCAAATGGCTTCTTGGCGATTTCTTACCAGGCAGAGGGTCAAGGGCCCTTATTGTCTTTGTGTGTGAAAAGGACCTCAGGAGGTTATTGTGTGGGTTGAATACTATACTCAGGGTACACTGGGTCCCTCTGGTCTCTGCAGAAGCTGGTGGTCCCTCTGGCTCTATGGCCCCCATCCTGGTTCTGAATGGCCACCCCAGCTTGGCAGGATTCTCCCAGGGCTCTACTGGTCATCCTTGAAGAGCTTTCACTAGACCAGCAGGGGAGCCCCTCCAAGCCTCATCTGCAATCTTGAGCTCGGCCGGCTTCCAGCTGTCTCCTCTCCTCCTCATTTCCTCTCCTTCTCCAGGTGTAGATTCTTCACCCCCATTTTGCTCCCTCCTAATAGTCAGCCCACTCCCTATTTGCATTTACAAGCAACCTCATCTACATAGGGGCTTCCCTGGTAGCTCAGCTGGTAAAGAATCCATCTGCAATGCAGGAGACCCCAGTTTGATTCCTGGGTTGGGAAGATCCCCTGGAGAAGGAATAGGCTACCCACTCCAGTACTGGGCTTCTCTTGCGGCTCAGCTGGTAAAGAATCTGGCTGCAATGTGGGAGACCTGGGTTCGACCTCTGGGTTGGGAAGATCTCCTGGAGAAGGGAAAGGCTACCCACTCCAGTACTCTGGCCTGGAGAGTTCCATGGACTGTATAGTCCATNAAGGCCCTCAGGGTGTATACATTGCTGTGTAAACGAAAACCACCATCCATCCATCCATTTATCAAAATAGAGTGCCATAACTGATTAGTGATGTCTGCCACAGGCAGAGGCGGAGGACTGGTGACTGTGCCATTTGCTGTCTCCATCTTCCTGGTCCCAAGCCCTGTGGAGCTGGCCTCCCCTTTTTGCTAACTTCCTGCTAGGGGAGTCAGGGTCCCTGTAATCAGGGGACCTCTTCCTTTTTTTCCTATCTCAGGTACACGAAAGAACTGATATTACCTTGGGCTCCGTAGGACACTCTCGTCAGGGGAACCGCTAGGATTTCATCTCATTTTTTTCTCTCTCATCATCTCTCTGTCTGTCTCTCTCACTCCAGGCCAGCCAGCCTCTTCTCTGCCCACAAGTGGCCCCAGAGTAACAAGGTCTCCCTTCCCCAAGCTAAGACCTCTGGGTAGGCAGACCACAGCCAACCCATCCAACCTGCACCACCTGGTTACCTAAGCCCTCTTCTGGGGCAGCGGGCAATGGGGAAAGCCGTGATGTGGCATCCAGAACAACTGGCAGGAAGCCTCACAGTGGGAGGCAGAACGGTCCAGGCGGGGGTTTCCAAGTCCTGTGCAGCTGTGGGCTGCGGAGTCAAGTGCATCCTCACGTGAGTCTAGTGTGACCACGCACTAGTTACAGAGCCTCCCAGACCCTGAGCTCTCTGTCACTGGAGGTTTGCAAGAAACAAAGTGGCAAATGGCTTCTTGGCGATTTCTTACCAGGCAGAGGGTCAAGGGCCCTTATTGTCTTTGTGTGTGAAAAGGACCTCAGGAGGTTATTGTGTGGGTTGAATACTATACTCAGGGTACACTGGGTCCCTCTGGTCTCTGCAGAAGCTGGTGGTCCCTCTGGCTCTATGGCCCCCATCCTGGTTCTGAATGGCCACCCCAGCTTGGCAGGATTCTCCCAGGGCTCTACTGGTCATCCTTGAAGAGCTTTCACTAGACCAGCAGGGGAGCCCCTCCAAGCCTCATCTGCAATCTTGAGCTCGGCCGGCTTCCAGCTGTCTCCTCTCCTCCTCATTTCCTCTCCTTCTCCAGGTGTAGATTCTTCACCCCCATTTTGCTCCCTCCTAATAGTCAGCCCACTCCCTATTTGCATTTACAAGCAACCTCATCTACATAGGGGCTTCCCTGGTAGCTCAGCTGGTAAAGAATCCATCTGCAATGCAGGAGACCCCAGTTTGATTCCTGGGTTGGGAAGATCCCCTGGAGAAGGAATAGGCTACCCACTCCAGTACTGGGCTTCTCTTGCGGCTCAGCTGGTAAAGAATCTGGCTGCAATGTGGGAGACCTGGGTTCGACCTCTGGGTTGGGAAGATCTCCTGGAGAAGGGAAAGGCTACCCACTCCAGTACTCTGGCCTGGAGAGTTCCATGGACTGTATAGTCCATGTGGTTGCACAGAGCTGGACACCACTGAGGGACTTTCACTTTCGCTTCTCTTGCATCTACATAGACTGTCTATCTATGGCTTCTGGGTGACGGGGACAATCTGCACTACTATGAAAGCCTCTGGGATGGGACTTTGCATCTCATTCTTTTCCTGCTGGGGTGACTCACTTTCTTTACAACAAAACCAGTTTGGCTTGTTTGATGAAAGCAAAAGTCGCTCAGTAATCTCTGACTCTTTGCGACTCCACAGACTATACAGTCCATGGAATTCTCCAGGCCAGAATACTGGAGTGAGTAGCCTTTCCCTTCTCCAGGGGATCTTCCCAACCCAGGAATCGAACCAGGGTCTCCTGCATAGCTTGTTTGATATTTGTGTTGAAAAGATCTACGAGACAGAGGGGACTATAACTTTACGTGAGCCAGGGGACTGATGTGACTATGAAGAGGTAGCATCAGAAGTCAGAAGGAGGGAGGAGAGGGCCTGTTCTGGCCTGCCCTTGCCTGGGCTGTCCACACCACATTCTGGGGCATGCTGGGAGGAGGAGTATCTGGCTCAGCATGACAAGGGCTATTGCGGCAACCATGGGAGGGATGTCCCTCCACCCTCCCATTTTACAGATGGGGAAGTAGAGACTTAGGGAGGTTAATGTGCCATGTTCACGGGCATTAAAGTAGTAAATGGCTGAATCAGGATTTGAACCCGAGCAGTCTGACAATCTGGCCATCTGTCTGAGGAGAGAGCTGGACAGGACTGGGCACTCTGAGTCCTCAGTGACCCATCTTGGGAAAACTCTATTAGAAAAAGCATTGAAAGGTACTGTGGAGACCTGGCTTCAATCCTATCTCTTCCATTTTCCAGCTGGGTGACCTTGGCAAGTTCTTTAACATCTCTGAGCTTTAATGCCATCATTGGCAAAGTGTGGATGACGTTAATTCAGACTCAGGGCTGTTGTGAGGAACAAGGGAGCTAATGTGTGTTGAGAGGGCACAAAGCCTGTCTCAGAAACGTGAGGTCCTGGGATCTGAGGTTTATGCCGGCATGTCCCATCCCAGTGTGGTTGTCGTGAGGAGGTTGCATGCAGGAGCCGGTGTGGAGGAGGAAGACAGAGGCTGGAGCCGACAGCTGCTTCTCTTCTCCCGTCTTGCAGGCACTTGAAGCCTGTCTGCCTTCCTCTGAGGGGTCTGACAAGTGGAATCACACAGTTTAGCAGGAACACTAATGAGTCTCTGGATACGAGATGTGTCGCTGGCTGTGAACAGGGCTGGCTGCAGGCAAGACCTCCAGAAGACACCTCGAGGAGGTTTCCACCTGGCTCCCAGATAGCCCCTCCCCACCATGTCCCCCGCCCTCTGGAGTTGGGCTGGCGGGACTGGCAGGGGGAAGCTGAATGGAGTCTGGGCACTCTGAGCCCTCGGGACCTGTTTCTGGGAAATCTAGTCAGGAAGTGTGCTGAGAGATGCTGTGCANCTGGCTCCCAGATAGCCCCTCCCCACCATGTCCCCCGCCCTCTGGAGTTGGGCTGGCGGGACTGGCAGGGGGAAGCTGAATGGAGTCTGGGCACTCTGAGCCCTCGGGACCTGTTTCTGGGAAATCTAGTCAGGAAGTGTGCTGAGAGATGCTGTGCAGGGTCTGGGGGCTAATGGAGTGCTGTCTGGGTCCCCTGGGGTCCTGGGCAATTGCGGGAGGGACAGAGGTAGCTGTGTTCTTCTTGCCTCTAGTAATGCAATGTGGTCCAGCCCACGGCAGCCCAGGATGAAAACACCTCTGGGAGGAATTACCCCCGATCTCTCCTCCCTGCTCCTCTTGGTCAGCAACAATCTTCTTTTATTTTCCTGGGAAGACAGAAGCAATCGGAAGTGAACTTCACAAACTCCCACCACCCACGTCCACAAAGCTCCCTGTGCCCACGTGGTCTGCCTCTGACCCGGGACTATGGAGGAGCCACCCAGCTCCAGTGCAAGGCCAGTCCCTGCACTTGGCCATGGGACTTGAGTCTGTGAACCTACTGGAGGACAGGACACGCAGCTGTCCTCGCCAACTGTTCCCACCACAACTGGATCATTCCTGTCATAAACATGGTGCTCTAATTATACACCCGATCTTTAAAAAGACCCCTCACTAGACTGCACCCTCTCTGACAGCTCCAGGCCCCTTTGCAGCAAAGCCCTGGAGAGGGTGTCAGTGTCTTTTGGGTCCAAGCCTCCTTCACACTTTCTCTTTTGAGCCCATCTCCCCAGGACTGCCCTGAGCACTTCCAAACCTAGCAGTCAAGTCCTCTGACCCTCGGCGGCAGGTGACTCATTGGCCGTGTCCTGTCCCTTGAAGCCTTTTTTTCACATGGCTTCCTTCACTGCTGTTCTTGTCTTCCTGTGGGTTCCTAGGGCTTCAGGGTTGATTCTTTTTCTCTGTCTATACCCTGTCCCTGCGTGATCCTTTCCAGGCCATTCCGTCTGCCCTCCTACTCTCCAGTGTCTTCCCCAGATCACTCAGAATTAAACCCAGAGTTCCCACTGAAGTGCCCAGGGCCACATGTGATCAAGCTCCTCTGATGTCACTTCCAAACACACAGAGTTGTTAAATAAATAAATGGGTGGGCAGCAGGGGTGACCGTGCTCCTGGCCAAGCCAGCATCACCGCCCTTCCTCTCCAGGCTCTTACCTGACCTGCCTTGTGCTCCTTGCCCCCAGGGGACTGCTTAGCTCCTTCCCTGTCCTTTGTGAGATGTGCCTGACAATCAATCCCGGGCCTGCTGGTTTCCCTAATACATGACCACCCCCTTTCCCATCTTCGTTTCCAAGGCAGCCATAGGAACTGCTGATGGTTGCTGAAGCAGGCCAGGCTTTTTCTTATCCCTACACCTTGACACCTGCCAATCTGCCTGGAGCTTCCTTTTTAGCCTTCACCCTGCTTGTTCCTATTCTTCCTTCAAGAGCCAACTCAGGTGTCATCTCCTTCAGGATGAGTTCCCTGTAGCACCAAACTAAGGAGAGCCTGGGACACCTCTTTTAAGAGCCCCTCAGTCTTCACTGAAACGTACAGACCTGGAGAAAACTTTGTTCAGCAGAACTCCTCTCAGACAGAGTCCTGGGGGTGTACTTTGATAAGCAACTGGAGGTATGGATATTGGTGGGGAGTGAGACCCTCAAAAGGGAAAGAAGAAGAATGGATGGGTCTGATAACTTTTGAGATTTTATTTTGAGAGGCAAGATGCAAATATGGGGCAGAGCTGAATTGCTCAGGACCTAGGGGACAGGCTGAGCCTCTTATCAAAACAGATGAATCATGTTGGTTAGAAATGACACTGTATCGTGTGGGAGGTTCTTGTGGGTGTTCATTAGGCTCTGCTCATTCTCCAGTCTGAGTTAGAAGCCCCCAATTCTCTACGCAGCATCTTTTCTCCTAGCAGGAACTGCCATGCTCTGTGAACTTCTGTATCCCACCCCCCGCCCCCAGACTGTGGTCTCTTGGACGGTGAAGTCTATGTTATTTCTGTCTTTATGACCCTAGCTGTTAGCAAGTAAGACTGGCATGCAGTAGGTATTTAATAAATGTTTAGGGTTCCCCAGTGGCTGAGAGGGTAAAGACTCTGCCTGCAATGTGGGAGACCTGAGCTGGATCCCTGGGTCAGGAATATCCCCTGGAGAAGAAAGTGGCAACCCTCTCTAGTATTCTTGCCTGGAAAATCCCATGGACAGAGGAGGAGCCTGGCAGGCTAGTCCATAGTGTCGCAAAGAGTCAGACATGACTTCACTTTCACTTTTCTGATTGAATGGAATGGATATTTCCCCTTTTCACACACATGCTGGGTGACTTCTTCCCATGCCTGAGATTTGAGGTTTGTAATCCATTCTGAGCTCTGGGCGTCATTAGTTTGTGCCTGTACAGATTAGATCATGAGTATGTCATAGAATGTTTAGGGGACCTCAGAGGACGCACCGGGCTCAGGCTCAGGAAACACAGGGTCCTTCCCACTGGGTGGCCTTAAGATGGTCCTTTTCCTCTAAGTATCTGTCTTTCCATGAGAAAGTGTAGTGGATCTCAAAAGTCCTCATTCTGAGAGAAACTATGAGGGTAAGGGAGGGCTCCTGAGGTTTGGAATCAAAATAACTGACTCATCCCTACAGATCTCAGTTTCTTCCCCTCTAAAATGGGGGCAGCAGGGAGAATTTAACAACCTAAGAGCTGTGAATACACTCAGAAAGCTACATGGGACTGTGTCCATGGAAGGGGTTGCAGACAAAGGCTGCTATGTGTGATTGCCCCGATATCTGGCAGCCACCATCTGTCTCATAATCTAACCCTGATTCACGTCCCTAAAGACTTTGCAGACTTTCATCCATACTTTCTCCCTGTCCTCTACCTTCTCGTTCATTAGTTCATTCATTCAACACTTTTATTGAGGCTCCAAGGCTGCAATTGTACAAAACAAACAAAACTAGGTATCACTCCAGCCATTAGAAGCGAGTGGCCTAGGGAGTGGTGATGGCTGTTTACTAAGATTCTGTGCCAGGCCCTGAGTAAAGGGCTTCCATGTGGTGATCTCATTTCATCCTCATGTATTACTTTCTCCATTTTGTAAATGTGGAAACTGAGTAGAAAGGCTAAGTTACTCGCCCAGCTAGAAATGCTGGAGATAGGATTCGAATTCAGGTCATTTGGTTTACGAGTCTGAACATCCCCCCATCCCATCAAGCTGTCCCATCTTGCTGGGCCTATGTTCACAGCCAGTTGCTAAAGATAGAGAGGCATGTGATACCCGCCTTGAGCTTACATCCGCCCCCTTCTGCGTGCACACACACGCACACAGAGGGAGTGAGGAGGTCCCAACGCAGCCCGGGGGCAGACATCGCCTGGGGCTCATGGCTGAGCCCTTGGCCATCTGCTCACCTGGGTGCACAGTCCAGGATGCGGAATGAGAGGACCTCGGACTGTGGGCTTCCTATGCTCCCACAGCCCTGCCACTTCTGCTGTTCCCTCTGTTCTTGCTCCCAAGTCACAGGGTGACGGCCTTTTCCTCCTTCCTGAGGAAGCTGTGATCTGAGCCACCACTGGGGCTTATGTCAGAGCTGCTCAGAGGAGGATCTAGAAAACCCTGCCACCACGGGACCAGAGCCTGCTGGGCCTGATGTCTAGAGGCAGTCTGGGGGAAACCCCTCATACTCACAGACTCTCCACTGATGACAGCAAGAGAGAATCCCCCAGAGATGGAGGGTATAGTGTTAATTGCTCAGTTGTGTCTGACTCTTTGAGAACCCATGGACTGTAGCCCACCAGGCTTCTCTGTCCATGGGATTCTCCAGGCAAGAATACTCCAGTGGGATGCCATTCTCTTCTCCAGGGCTCTTCCCAACCCAGGGATTGAACCCGGATTTCCTGCATTGCAGGCAGGTTCTTTACCATCTGAGCCACCAGGGAAGGTCAAGAGGGGGAATAGGATAGGGTTTAGTTCTTACTGTTGTCTCCTACAAGCCCTTCTGTGGGTGCTGGTGCTTGAATACGTGCAGAAGAGTGCCTGTGAGTGCAGGTGCGTGTATGTATATTCATGGGGGCTGTTATGATGCCCGACTCTGCTTCTCTGAGTGTGTGTATCTCCCTGGATGTGTTTATTGGTTAGCTCTTGCTGCACCAGAGACCACACTATTTCTCCTTGTCCAGGTGTCTGTGGATTGCTGGGGCTCAGCTGATCCATGCTGGGCTCTGCTGGAGCAACTCCGCTGCTCTCTCTCACCCTCCTGCTAGAACCTGTGGCTAGACAGGCATGTTTTTTCCATGGTGTTGATATAAGAGTCGGAAGCATATGGGTCAGAGGAGAAACCGAAACACATGAGGCTGCTTAGGTCCTCACCTTGGAGCTGGCACGTCATCACATCCACCCTATGCTATTGGCCAAAGCAAGTCACATGACTGAATGCCAAGTTAAAACCAGGGAAATGTGTTCTGCTCCTCTCAGTGGGAAGCACTGAAAAGTCCCATGGCAAAGGATGGGAATCCAGGGAGGGTCAATATTGTGTTGCTATCATAAGCACGCATCTATGTTTGCACAGGCTCGTGCACATGTGGGCAGTGTCTGTGGGTGTGTGCATGAGGGTATACAGCTTTATGTGTGCACAAGTGCCCTTCCATACGAGTGCAAATGTGTTTGTGTAGTGGTGTGCACACATGAGAATGTCAAGCTGAGCATGTACCTGCTTTTCTGTGGATATCTGCATAAAAGCATCCTCTAGACACATGCATGCCAGCATTCAGCCTGTCTACACCAGNGAGGAGGTCCCAACGCAGCCCGGGGGCAGACATCGCCTGGGGCTCATGGCTGAGCCCTTGGCCATCTGCTCACCTGGGTGCACAGTCCAGGATGCGGAATGAGAGGACCTCGGACTGTGGGCTTCCTATGCTCCCTCAGCCCTGCCACTTCTGCTGTTCCCTCTGTTCTTGCTCCCAAGTCACAGGGTGACGGCCTTTTCCTCCTTCCTGAGGAAGCTGTGATCTGAGCCACCACTGGGGCTTATGTCAGAGCTGCTCAGAGGAGGATCTAGAAAACCCTGCCACCACGGGACCAGAGCCTGCTGGGCCTGATGTCTAGAGGCAGTCTGGGGGAAACCCCTCATACTCACAGACTCTCCACTGATGACAGCAAGAGAGAATCCCCCAGAGATGGAGGGTATAGTGTTAATTGCTCAGTTGTGTCTGACTCTTTGAGAACCCATGGACTGTAGCCCACCAGGCTTCTCTGTCCATGGGATTCTCCAGGCAAGAATACTCCAGTGGGATGCCATTCTCTTCTCCAGGGCTCTTCCCAACCCAGGGATTGAACCCGGATTTCCTGCATTGCAGGCAGGTTCTTTACCATCTGAGCCACCAGGGAAGGTCAAGAGGGGGAATAGGATAGGGTTTAGTTCTTACTGTTGTCTCCTACAAGCCCTTCTGTGGGTGCTGGTGCTTGAATACGTGCAGAAGAGTGCCTGTGAGTGCAGGTGCGTGTATGTATATTCATGGGGGCTGTTATGATGCCCGACTCTGCTTCTCTGAGTGTGTGTATCTCCCTGGATGTGTTTATTGGTTAGCTCTTGCTGCACCAGAGACCACACTATTTCTCCTTGTCCAGGTGTCTGTGGATTGCTGGGGCTCAGCTGATCCATGCTGGGCTCTGCTGGAGCAACTCCGCTGCTCTCTCTCACCCTCCTGCTAGAACCTGTGGCTAGACAGGCATGTTTTTTCCATGGTGTTGATATAAGAGTCGGAAGCATATGGGTCAGAGGAGAAACCGAAACACATGAGGCTGCTTAGGTCCTCACCTTGGAGCTGGCACGTCATCACATCCACCCTATGCTATTGGCCAAAGCAAGTCACATGACTGAATGCCAAGTTAAAACCAGGGAAATGTGTTCTGCTCCTCTCAGTGGGAAGCACTGAAAAGTCCCATGGCAAAGGATGGGAATCCAGGGAGGGTCAATATTGTGTTGCTATCATAAGCACGCATCTATGTTTGCACAGGCTCGTGCACATGTGGGCAGTGTCTGTGGGTGTGTGCATGAGGGTATACAGCTTTATGTGTGCACAAGTGCCCTTCCATACGAGTGCAAATGTGTTTGTGTAGTGGTGTGCACACATGAGAATGTCAAGCTGAGCATGTACCTGCTTTTCTGTGGATATCTGCATAAAAGCATCCTCTAGACACATGCATGCCAGCATTCAGCCTGTCTACACCAGGGAGAGAACAGGCCGATCCTGTAAAGCGAGTCAAACCCTCACCAAGATACCCGTGGGACGCTCCAGCAAGTCTCGCGCCATCTACGTGTGCTGAGGTAGATCTTGCTGCTTTAGTGGCCCTGAGAAAATTCACTGGTCAGTTGTCTTGTAGTCTATTATTACCCAGATGTCTGTTTGTTCCAAACAATTGTTTTTAAATTGCTTCATTAGTCTGTCTCGGAGAACCAAATCTGCTACACTTGACTGGCTCAGACTCTCTGGAGCAGTGCTAGTGGGAGCTGGGCAGGTAGCTTGCTTGCACCTCCTAGAAGGGGGCACAAAAGAGGGTTACCCCAGCAGAGATGAGGAGGAGGTGCCCCAACCCAGTTGATAAAAGAGGCAGCAATGAAAGGCATAGACTCTGGAGTTAGAAGAGATGATTTCAAGCGCAGAATCTGACATTCACACTCTGCATGTATGGATGTTGGACTATAAAAGCTGAGCACTGAAGAATTGATGCTTTTGAACTGTGGTGTTGGAGAAGACTCTTGAGAGTCCCTTGGACTGCAAGGAGATCCACCCAGTCTATCCCAAAGGAGATCAGTCCTGAATATTCATTGGAAGGACTGATGCTGAAGCTGAAACTTCAATACTTTGGCCACCTGACGCGAAGAACTGACTCCCTAGAAAAGACTCTGACACTGGGAAAGATTGAAGGTGGGAGAAGGGGACGGCAGAGGATGAGATGATTGGATGGTGTTACTGACTCAATGTACATGAATTTGAGTGAGCTCCAGGAGTTGGTGATGAACAGGGAAGCCTGGCCTGCTGCAGTCCATGGGGTCACAAAGAGTCGGACATGACTGAGAGACTGAACTGAACTGATGACCCTGTATAAGCTCCTTGAGCCTGTTTTCCCTTCTGCTCAATGGAGTCATTTTCACAACATTGTAAGTGGGCATGAAGATGGAGGGAGATGCTGCGTCTGGCCAGTGGCTGGAATGTGGGTGGCCCCTTCCCCCTGCTTTCAAAAAGAGCCTCTGGTCTCCCTGCAGAGGCCAGGCCACCCTCAGGACTGAGCAGCTAGGTAGATGGCACCAGTGGCCTCTCAGGTGAGTCACTGACATTCCAGGTACCTTTACTTGCTGACCCAAATCTAACAGACCCTGCTCTGCCCAAGAACCACCCTGCTGGCAAAGACGAGGACACAGGACCCAGAGTCACGCTGCCTGGACTCAGTCCGCTGCTCCCACTTCCCACTGGCATGTGGTGGGCCAGCGGCCAGTCCTTCCCAAGGCCCAGGCCGCCTCTTTGAGAGCAGGGTCGTAAGGGGTCCCAGGTCACTGGGCGTGTTTTCTGCACGGGTAGTGCTCCTCCCGGCAGCCTCCACAGTCCATCTCCCTCTCTTGGATGGAAATCATCTGGGAAGGCTTATCCCAGTCCCTGCCTCCCGAGCTAGAGGAGACAGTCTCTCTGATGACTCGGGGTCAGGGCTGCTCCCGCCGCACCGTGTGGGGAGCCGCCTGGGACTGAGCTGTCACCCCTTCGGCAGCCAGGGTGCTGCAGAGATGCCCCTGCACCCCTGCCCCTCACCCACTGTGGCCATATTTTCTGTAAAGGGCCACATAGAAGTGTTTTAGAATCTGTGGGCCAACTATGATCTCTGCCACATATTCTTCTTTGTGTCTTGTTGTTTGTTTCAACCCTTTAAACATGGACAAACCACTCTGAGCTTGACAGTCACCTCAAAACAGGCTAGATGTGACCCTTGGGATGTCATTTGCCAATCCCTGGAGAGACCGGTTATGTTACAAATGTATGTTAAACCAAAGTCTTCAAGTCTGGGAGTGAGAACACTGCATGCCTCTGGGTCAATAATGTCAGGTACTAAAAGTCATTTTCCCCTTGTAGGTTAAGAGGTTGTGTTCCCAAGACTTCTGGACTCTTGGTCTCTTCATAGGTGTGATGTGCTTGCCACCCCCTGCCCCCACCCCCTGAATGTTCATTCAGCACCCATTACGTCCAAGGCGTGGTCCAGGTGACTCCCTCTAATTGATGTTACCTATTTCCCAAACAACCTTGAAAGTGAAAATGACTCAGTTGTGTCCTACTCTTTGCACCCCCATGGACTATACAGTTCATGGAATTCTCCAGGTCAGAATACTGGAGTGGGTAGCCTTTCCCTTCTCCAGGGGGTCTTCCCAACCCAGGGATTGAACCCAGGTCTCCCACATTGCAGATGGATTCTTTACCAGCTGAGTCACAAGGGAAGCCCAAGAATACTGGAGTGGGTAGCCTATCCCTTCTCCAGGGTATCTTCCCAACGCAGGAATTGAACAGGGGTCTCCTGCATTGCAGGCAGATTCCTTACCAACTGAGCTATCTAGCAACCTTAATGAAGTGGAAATTCCCCAGTCCATTGTATACAGGGAGTCAGAGCTGACATGACCACTCTGGCCACTCCACTCCAAAGCCCTCACTACAGAGAAGCTCCTGCAGGAGGATTTGAAGGGGACATGAAGGAAGAGCAGGGCAGGGAGAGGGTGGAGGAAGAGGAAGCACTGGAATTCTTTCAGCCCTGTCCCATATTATAACACTGACTAAATGGCATCCTGAGTTTTGAGAATGGTTTGTAATTTTTTTTTTGGTAAAAGATGATATGTGTTCACTCTTTATAAAAACCAGCCACAGAAATGAACCAAGGAGAAAGTAGGAAATTCACCCTGAATCCTCTTCCCAGCANGGGAGAGGGTGGAGGAAGAGGAAGCACTGGAATTCTTTCAGCCCTGTCCCATATTATAACACTGACTAAATAGCATCCTGAGTTTTGAGAATGGTTTGTAATTTATTTTTGGTAAAAGATCATATGTGTTCACTCTTTATAAAAATCAGCCACAGAAATGAACCAAGGAGAAAGTAGGAAATTCACCCTGAATCCTCTTCCCAGCCGCAACCCCTGGTACCATTTTGGTGCACGTTCTCAGACACCTCTGTCTGGTTGTAAACACATATGTACATGGCTTTAAATGAACAGGAGGAGACTCCACATGCTGTTGTGTAAAGTCTTTTTTCTCTCGACAATATGTTGTGGACATCTTTCGATGTCAATAAATATAGAGCAACAGCTTTGTGTTCAGTGGCTGCATGATATTCAATCACATGTACAAACAAGACTTTTAAATGCAAAAGAGGCATTGTGTTCCCCCAGTTCCCAAAGAGGGTGTTTGTGGGACGATGCTCAGAAAGCAGCCTGGGTGCCTGAGCCCCACAACACCGGAGCTGCCAGGGCCAAAGTTCTCAGACTCACCGCATTAGAGACCAGGTCACACCAGGTGGGCTCCTGCAACCTTAGGTTCTGGAGAGCGGCCTTGAGCGGGGCTATTGAACATAATCAGGGGCCTCAGCTCGCTCCTAGAAAGACATTGCCATCCTCATGGACCCAGCTCTCCTGGGGTTTCTTTTGGAGGTGCCCCAGTAGGGTGTGGCCGATATCTCCATTCTACAGAGGATGTGGTATTCCGAATTTGCATGTCACAGAAATGAAGCCAGTCACTCCTTGAGACAGTATGGTGAATGATTAAACACAACTCGCTGATTTTGTGATCCTGGGCAAGTTGTTAAAAATGCCCTCAATGCAGTTTCCCCATCTGTACACTGGGGATAATCATAGTCCCTAAATCACAGAGCTGTGGAGAGGATTAAATGAGATCGTGAAAACCAGCTCTGAATACACTGTCTGGTGTATGTAAGTGTTCAGTCAATATCAGTCCCTCTCCTGCCCCAACCACCTTCATTTTCTCCATCATTCTTCTCCTTCATCCTTTTTGGAGACCTCCAGCTTTTTTTCTGATGCCAGCCTAGACAAGCAAGGGATGAAGAATCTCTTCGTACAGAGATGGGTTCTCTGGGAAACGGCTGTGAGTCCTGGGGGTCAGACAAGAGAAGACCTGGGGTGGCGATCTTGGTTTTCCAGTCCCTTTAAGAGGCAGATGGGTGGGGAAGGGATGAAGGACTCAGGCTTAGACCTCTGTCAACGGAGGAAGGTGCTGGGACACTGGGATGGGTCAGTAAGAGCAGAAGTTTCTTGTAAGAGAGCTTCAGTGGGCTACCTCCAGGGGTAATAACCTCCCCATCACTGCAGGGCTGTGGGCACTCAGGTAGTGATGACCCATGAGAAATCTTTCCAGGTCCAAGTCTGTGAGAACAGTCTTCAGCCTGCGGATTCTCGCCGGGTTGATGGGAGGCAGAGGGTACCACGGGGCGAAGGTACTGTTTCTCACCTGCTCCCCTGGGGTAGGCGGGGCCCCAGCTGCTGCCTCTGTGATTTGCATTCAGCCCTTGTCTGTGACTAACTCGGCATGCGGCAGGCTGCTCCCAGAGTTGTGCTATTTTAAGTGCTTCCCCTCCGCCCCTAAGGGTGCCATGTGTTTATCTTGCTTTCGAGTTAAAAGGGAAAATCAATTTCACTCTTACCTTAGGAAGATTTGGGGGTGGGGGCCATGGGGTGGCTTCATTTCATTAAAATGAAATGNCCAGTTATGAATAAACAATAGCCTGGTCCCTCCCCCATCAGCCCAGATTGTGGGGCCGCAGGAGGCCCAGGGTTCACCTATGATGAGGGATAGGACTATGGGAGAGAGGGAGGGAGAGAGGAGCCCAGCTCGTCACTGCGGTGAGTGTGTGTGTGTGTGTGTGTGTGTGGGTGTGTGATGGGAGGAGAAAGAGAGAGAGGAATGGGAGAGAGAGAGATGTGTTTGGGCTTTTGTTTCCCCGAATGCCCATTTAAAGAATAAACTCTATTTATTGAGCTCCTGTTGCATTCCAGGGGCCACACTAAGCACAGACGATCTGACAGAGATCACTTAACAGTCTCTACCCGTAAAGAGCTGACTGGGAGGGAGGAAAGGAAGCCAGGAGCTACTGAGCTTCTAGCGGGTGACATCCCACCATTCTGAATTATCTCATTTAATCCTTAATTTAAGATTACCTCTCCATTAAAGGTAAGGAAATTGAGCTGTGCGTTCCCTGGGGAGGACAAAAGTCTCTCATTGATGGCTGTAGCTCCAGCCTCTGGAATAGTGTCTGGCGTGTGGTGTGGATGCTGATAGAATGAGAGAAGGGTGGAGCACTTCCTCTGTAGAGGAACAAAGCAAAGGCTGTACATGTCACTTCTTTTATCCTTGTACTTGTGCGGGGAGGTGGATCCTGTCTCTTTCACAGATGAGAAAACTGAGGTTTAGAGACACGAGTATCTCGGCCCAAGTTCACATAGCTGCAGTGGCTGCATTCTGGGGGCCATTGGGTCAGGCAGCCTGGGCCAACTCCTGGCCAAGGGAGAGGCACAGTGCTGGGCGGGTGATGCTAATCCTTTCCCAGCACTCTGAGGGTCAAGAGTGTGGGTAGCTGCTGGGGGACACTTGGGCTTGGGGCTGGAAGGATAATGGCTGCAGAATGTGAGTGCTCAGGACTGCCGTTGAATTTGGACCTCCAGATCCTGACTCAGGTTTCTCCCAGGGGAAAGGGGTGTGTGTGTGCGTGTGTGTGTGTGTGTGTGTGTGTGTGTATGCACATGTGTGTGTGTGTATCTTGAGCTAGTCTATGTATGCATGCATATATGGACCCATGGGCGAGGCATGGTTCTGAGCTCTGGGCATCATTTTCTTAGATGGACATGGCTCTGACTTAGGATCTTGATGGGCTGTTCCAGACTCACCTGGGCTAGACTGAGTCTGGCCACCCTCCTCGTCCTCCTCTTTTATAGCTATCACCTTGGTGGTCTGCATTTCTACTAGCAATCTTCTCAGCAGTTGCGAGGGAATCCCAGCTCCAAATCTCAGTCCAAGGTGCCGCTGTGAGGCCTGAGGCAGTCACATTGAGCTTCTATCTACAGGGCAGGAGGAGTCTCATCTACAGGGTCCGTCTCTCTTTCCTGTCTCTGGAAATGTTCCATGAGAAGAGCCTTTGGGGTTGGAAGTTTAGAGAGGAGAGAGACGGAAGACCAGAGGTAGAGTCTTCCTACAGAGTGGTCAGTGTGCAATAAAAGGTTGCCGTTCAGTCTCTCAGTCGCACCCAACTCTTTGCCACCCCATGGACTGCAGCATGCTAGGCTTCCGTGTCCTTCATTATCTCCTGGAGTTTGTTCAAACTCATGTCCATTGAGTCGGTTATAAAAGCTAGATGGTAAATATACCTTTACTGCCATCCTTCCCTAAGATCTCCTACCCAGGGGGCTTCAGAGTCTGAAGCAGTCTGAAGGCTGCTGGGGTAAGGGCTTGGGTTTGGTTGCCCACTTTTCTTTCCCACCCATCCATATTTCTAACTAGCATTTATTGAAAATCCTTAGGTTCCAATCTGTTCAAGTAATCTCCTTGCCTTCCAGTTGAATGACACTTCCATGCACTGGGCTGATGGATGAGGTTCCTGGCCTCAAGGAGCTTACCATCCAAAGGGAACCAGACATGGAAACAGTCAATGAGGCAGATGTTCCAACGGAGACCTGAGTAAAATGTGGTGGGAGTGAATGTGTGGGGGTGATTCACTCTGATGGAGACTTTCCGGCCAAGTCTCATGAAGGAAGTGGAGTTGAAGCTGCCCCTGATAGGATGGGCAGGGATTCACAAGCTGCTGAAACAGGTGAGGAGAGACTCAGCCTGGGAAATCCAGCCTGAGAGATGTTCAGGGACCTGATGTCTATGGTGGTCTGGGGGCTGTGAGTGGACAGGATCAGGGTAGAGTAGGTGGGAATATGCCCAGAACCACGTTATCCTGAAACCCACTGTGGGTTCAGTACTCTGCTTAAGACTTTACAACTTTCATTCTATCCTTACAGCTATCTTTCAAGGTCAGTATGATCCTTCCCAATTTATAGGTAAGATAACTGGGGCCTAAAGAGGACAAGTGATTTGTGCAAGGTCAGACAGTAAGTGGCAGAGCCGGGATTTGAACCTGAGTCTGTATGAGCCCAGAAGTGGTGCAGCCAGAAACAGGCTTAGGAATTTGGGATTTATGATATAAGTGGTGGGGAAGGACTTGGAGTCTTAAAGGTTTTGAGGAGAAGAATAGAAAGTTCTCAACTGTTGCCTTAAAAAGATCAGTTTGTAGGGATGGTGGGAGATGGAGGGAAGAAGCCTGGAGAACTGTGGGCTACAGGGTAACTCAGGCAGAAGAGCAGGAACAATGCAATGGCAATGGGGAGCAATGGCAATGGCAGTGGAGGGTCTGGGAAGAATGCAAGGAACAGGGCTCGATGAGAGCAGGATTGGGATGGGGAGGTGGTGTTTGCAGAACTTTCCCCACCATCTCACGGAACCCATGGATAGGGAGTGTTCACGAGGCCGTGCAGTCCACTCTCCTGTGTACCTGACCCTGATGTTTGAATCCCCTCGTAAACAACCTGGGCTTTGGGAATCCAGTGAACCACTCCACCAGAATTCAAAAAACACCTCAGCATTCAGTCACACTGCTCCAGCACAGGGGTGTTCACTTTCTTTTGATTCTTGGATGCTTCCGACTATTAAAAAGGTCTCCTTTCAATTGAAATGAAACTTGCCTCTCCGCACTCTCCACCCAATCAGTCCAATTCTGTCTCTTGGGACAAGGCAGAAAGGGTCTGATGCATATTTCATATGCCCGATCGTCAGATACTTGATGACAATTTTCATGTCCTCCCAAACTCTTTTCATCTCTAGGCTATACAGTCATAATGGTAATAATGTGAATATTTATTGTGCCTTTTCTGTCCCCGGCACTGTGCCGAGAGCTTTGCATATCCTGTCTCAGGGGTGGATCACGAGTAGCTTTGAAATGTCTTCATAAGGAGTTCCATTGTGATCCCAAAGGCAGGAGGGCTTATTGCAGAATTTTAAGTAGGAGATGGGGTATTTTAGAAGACTACTCAGGAGGCCGGTGTGAAGGGTGCCCTGGTGGGAGTGAGAATGAGGCAGGAAGGCTGTTAAGAATAATGTAGATGGGAAATGAATGGGATCTTCATTTCTTCTGTGGCGGTAAAGGATATGGCAGATAGGATAATTTGAGAGACATTCAAGTGTTAAATCAATAGGGTCTGGGGGGACTTCCCTGGTGGTCCAGTGGTTAAGACTTTGCCTTCTAATGCAGGGAAAGTGAATTCGATCTGTGGTCAGGGAGATAAGATCCCACATGCCTTGCGGCCAAAAAACCAAAACATAAGGCAGAAGCAATATTGTAACAAATTCAATGAAGACTTAAAAAAAAAAATGGTCCACATGAAAAAAATCTTAAGAAAAAAATAGAGCCTGGGAAGTAGTTGGATATGGGAGATGAAGGAAAAAGATGAAGCCAGGTCAACCAAATTTTTGTCCCAGGTGGATTCTATGAGACAAAAAGTCTACGAAGAGTATCTGGATCATTTTTTGAGGCTGATGAGGAGAGATTAGAAGGCGAAATGACTTTCAGCTTTGAATATATGGAAGACAGATGCCAGTGGGACACTATACATTGATTTAATTTGTTCAGTCACTTAACAAGCCTTTATTGAGCCCTGACTGTGCACTCTGCTAAGTGAGGAGCTTGCAGAAACGTGGTCGCCTCTGTTCTTAAGGGGCTTTCTATCTAGTGGAGGGAGACAGGCATGCAAATTGCCACATGTAAAAAATTTGTATTGCAAGTTTTCCTTCAGTAGATGAATGGATAAACTGTGGTACATCCATACAATGGAATATTGCTCAGTGCTAAAAAGCAGTGAGTTAACAAGCCATGAAAATATGTGGAGGCACCTTAAATTTATACTGCAAAGTGAAAGAAGCCAGTTTGAAAAGGCTGTATGACTCCAAAGATCTAACATTCTGCAGAAGGCAAATCTATGTAACAAGATAGTAACCAGATCAGTGATTACAGGAGTTAGAGGGGAAGGAGGAATAAACAGGTAGAGCCTAGAGGATTTTTAGGCTGTGAAACTACTCTGCATGTTACTATAATGATGGACACATGTCCATTTGTCAAATACATTTGTCAAAACTTTTAGAACGTACACCACCAAGAGTGAACCCTAATGCAAACAATCGGCTTCGGACGATAATGATTTGTCAATGTAGGTTCATTGATTATAACAAATGCACCATTCTAGCGAGAGAGGTTGATATATTGGAGGCGTACATGTGTGGGCAAAGTGTGTGTATGCTTTCTGCTTAATTTAGCAGGGAACCCAAAACTTCTCAATAAAAAATTAATATTACAAGATGCTTATAATATTACATTATTGTAATATGCTTACAATATTACAAGAGATTAAAATCATATAGGGAATACGATGCCAAAGGGGGAGGAGCAGTCAGGGCTTCATCATGCAGGTGACCCTTGACTTGTGAAAGGCATCATGGAGCAAATGGACCTACTAGTCCATTAGAGCTCGGGAGAGGGCCCCAGGCAGGTAGTGATGACTGAGAATTCACCAGACCATCAGCAAACACCGTGGAAGCCAAGGAAACCCAGGGATGAGTGAGTCAAGTTCAGCAGAAAAGAGAAGTGAGGCTGAGACCCCCCAAGGATGTCAATGTTTGAGGGGACGAATGGCCTTGGAGGAGATGAGGAGGCATGTTCTCAAAGGGAGGTGAAAAGGAGAAGAGACGGCCACTGGGTGAAAGGAGAATGCTGGTAAGTGGGAGAGAGGCTCATTCTATACATGGGTGGCACTGGGGAGCTTGGAAATGAGAGAAACAGGTAAGTCTCTGAAAGCCAATTTGAACCAGCGAACTAGAGCAAAAATACACTGGGTCATCTAAAAATGAAAAGCAGTTCTGGGGCCAGGAGCACTGGACTGTAACCCATATCGTATATCTAGGAAATCCAAAGTAAGAAGAAAGTTAGTCACTGAGCAGAAGAATGCCCAGAGCCAAGATGAGCTGTGCCCATCCTTGACTGTCTAAAAGAGGAAATGTTGGCTTCTGGTCTCAGAGAATTTGGTTCCTGAGGACAGAAACAGCAGTCCGTAAGACTCAGTCTGGCCCAGAGGCAAGACCATCTCAAGGGCAAGATGGATGGATGGATGGATGCAGGAAACCAAGGCGGCCCCTGGTCCTTTCCTTCAGCATCCTCCTTTGTTCTGAATCTACTGCTCAAGCCGCCTTCCAGCGCCCAGGCAAATCTTCTCCTAGGGTATCTAGCCCTGAGCCCAGCCCTTCCCAGTTAGAATTTTGGTATTTATCTCCAATTGCTCATCAAATTCCCCACATGCCCTTTCTTCTCTTTACCCGGCCTCACACTTCACTGGCAAAATGTAACTCCCTCACCTTCCCCCTACCAAATCTACTGACCTGCCAATATCCAGTGTCTAAACCTATACTCAGACTCTTCCCTCCTGTCCCCGGGTCAAAGGGCTCCTGTGCTATGTCCAAATCCTCCATTTATCCCCCGACTCCGCCCCAGCTGGCCTTCTCAAGGACTTTTCTTTTTGCCTCCTCTCCTCTTCATCTTCATCTGCCTCCTTAGCTGCAGATGTCCATGCTCTGAAGTGACCCTTTAAAAAAACCCTGCCACTGACCGGATGTCTCCTTCCCTATATTGTCCCATTTTCAGGCTTCTTTGCACAGCAAGACATTTCAAGTAATTGTCTACAGTTACTGTCGTCTCTTCTCCATCTATGATTCTCTCCCTAACCTTTTCTACCCGGGCTTCCTTTCCCACAACCCCACCAGGACTGCTCTTGTCAAGATGATCTGGGACCCAGATGTGGCCAAATCCAATGCCCATTCCTCACTGTCTCTCCAGCTGGACGAGACCTCCCTTTTCTTCAAGACAGTTGCTCTCTGAGCTTCCAGGACACCCACTCTCCTTGATCCCTTCCCACTCCATAGTCTCTCTCTCTTTTTTATTTTTTATTGAGGAGAATTGTTTTACAGAGTTTTGCTGCTTTCTTTAGCGTCTTTCGCAGGCTCCGCATCCTCTGTTGGAGGTTTGCTGGCTGCCATCACTATATCTTCAGCCTTGACCTCTGTGAAGCCCCAGGCTCACCTAGCACACTGCGTCGTTGTCTGTGACCTGTGGGTGTCTATCAAGCCTCTCAGATGGCACATGGCCAAAATCAAACTCTTCATTTTTTCACAAAAAGCTGTGCCCTATCTCAGGAAGTGGCACAACTATCCTGGTGCTTGAACCAGACTCTCGGGAGTCACCTGTGATTCCTCCCCTGTTCTCTCTTGTGCAGGGGTGCTTGCTCGGTCGCTTCAGTTATGTCTGACTTTTTGCGACCCCATGGACTGTAGTCTGCTAGGCTCCTCTGCCCATGGGATTCTCCAGGCAAGAATACTTGAGTGGGTTGCTATGTTCTGCTCCAAGGGATCTTCCCAACCCAGGAATTGAACCTACAATCTCCTGCACTGCAGGCAGATTCTTTACCCACTGAGCCACCTGGGAAATCCTTTTCTCTCCTATCACCAGGCCAATTATGAATTCCACTGGTTCTACTTCGAAATTACATTCTGACTCTGCCCTGTTTACATTTCTGTGGGACCACTTACAGTAGGTACTGTGGGGTGGCCAGGCACCCATCCTTCCAGCTGCTGAGTCCTTTTTGGGGAATTCCCCTCAGCTGAAGAGAGAACTCCCTTGCCTGAGGCTGTGCCCCTCCCTTGACCCATACCCCAAGTCCAGTGACTGGTTGATTCTAAGGTACGGAAGCCTGGCCCTCTTGGCTTAGTTTAGGACAGCTTGAGGGAGTGTCTCAGCTCTGCAGCTTCCCTTGGAGTGGGCAGAGGGCCCTCATGCAGTTTCGTTAGTCTGATTTCTCCCTCTGCCCAGGCCTGCTTTCCACCCCCTCCCACAGGTGCTGTTCCTAAGTGCATTCCCCAAAGAAGCACATGCATACACATCACAGAATTTCAGAGCTGGTCTCCTGGAAACCTGATCTGTACCGCTCTAGTCAAAACTACCAATGGTTTCCCCACTTCACCACCACATAGCCAGCCAACTGATCTCTCTGTTTTGGCACTTGCCTCCCTATAATCTATGTGGCAACCAGAGTGATCTTCTCAAACAAAAACCACATCATTGACTCCCCTGCCTTAAACGTCTGTTCAGTCACTGTTGCACGCAGAATAAAATCCAAACTCCCCACCACAGTCTACAGAATCCCATTGATGTCTCTGGCTTCATCAGCCACCTCTCACCTACATGCTCAACTCTGTTTCAGCACACTGGTCTTCTTTCTGCTCCTTGGGCAACCCACGATTTTCCTCATATTAGAGTTTTCCTCTGGCCTAGAATTCTCTTCTTCCAGGGTCTTCCAAGGTCCCATAGCTCCTTATTTTCATTTAGACCCCCAGTTCAAATGTCACGTCCCTGGAGAAGCCTTTTCTATCCACCCAGCTGAAAGTAGCCAGTGCCTTGATGCAGCAACCTCTATGCAACCCATCATTTCACCCTATCTTACTGTCATGATAATTCTTACCATTCTCTGAAATCATACTGTTTGTTGACTTATTTTAACCTGTGCCCTTATGTGTAGAACATAATCTCCCCTGAGAGTAGAGACTGTGCCTAGGCTGTTGAGTTCTTTAGTGCTGCATCTGCAAGACCCAGAAGTGTGCAAGAGTATGAGAGAATAAATACACGAATGAATAAGGAAAGTTACCAGGAGCCACCCTGTCAAGGATCTGACCCCTTTTGGGTCCTCTGAGATTTAGCTTCAGTGAGCGTCTTTGGAGGACAAGACTCTGAGGCACGTCAGTCACCAACATCAAAGGCCACAGAGAAGTCAGTTACAGAAAGGATTCAAACCATTCATCAGGTTCAGTAACTAGGAGATGATTGGTGACTTTGAGAAGAGCTTCAGTGGAGTAGAGGAAGCAGGAATTACATTGCAGCAAAACGGGAGTGAGCAGAAAAGCAAGCCATGAATACAGAAAATCTAGGAAGAGACTTTCAGGGGTGAAAAATAAAGAAGCTTGCACTGATTTTTGAGATGGGTTTTGTTTTTGATTATACTCTAAGGGAAAATTGCTAATCTGGAATCACCACCAGTACCAGCTGATAGTTGTAGGCTGTTCCAGACTCTCTTCTAAGTTCTGTGTGTATTCATTTTCCACTGCTATAACAAATTACCACAAATTTAGTGGCTTAAAACAACATGTATTTATTATTTCGCAGTTTCTGTGGGTCAGGAATCCTGACATGGTTTTATTGGGCCCCCTTGCTTAGAGTCTCACAGTTAATTGTAGATTGATACCTATAGTCAAAGTGTCAACTGGGCTGTATTCTCATCTGGAGGCTCAACTGGGGCAAATTAAGCCCACTGAGATTATTGGCAGGATTCGGTTCCTTGTGATGGCAACTCTGAGTTCCTTGGCTCTTGCTGGTTGTTGGCTAGGGGCTTCGCTGAGGTCCTAGCAGCCACTTGCACTTGCTACCAGCTGCTTGCAGTCCCTAGAGGGTGCACAGAGCTTCCCAATGTGGCTGTGAGCTTCATCAAGCCAGTGAGGGAATCTCTGTTTTCTAAGACAGAGTATTATATGATGTGACATCATCATGGGAATGACATCTTATCATCTTTGTCACGTTCTGCTGATTAGAAATGTATCCCAAGTCCTGTCCACACCATCAGAGGGGATTACACAAAAGCCTGAACAGCAGGAGATGGGGATCGTGAGGCCACCCTGGAGTCTATCTACCTTGATGTGTATTAAACCATTTGTGTGCCTGTGTGCTCAGTTGCTCAGTCATGTCTGACTTTGTGACCCCCATGGATGAGCCCACCAGGCCACTCTGTCCATAAGATTTACCAGGTAAGAATACTGGCGTGGGTTGCCATTTCTTGTTCCAGGGGATCTTCCCAACCCAGGGATCAAACCTGCATCTTCAGTGTCTCCTGCATTGGCAGGTATCTTAACCACTGAGCCACCTGAGAAACCCTTAAACCCATTTAATTCTCACAAAAACACCATGAGACTGGCCTTACTATCATCCCCATTTTATGTAGGAGAATGCAGGTGATAAGAAAGAGAAAGAGGAGAATTAATGGAGCAAGACCCTCAAGGCGATAGGGAAGGAGAAAACGCAGAGCAGAGCTGAAGAATTCTCCTGTAATTGGAAGAGAGACACGCCAGCCGTGGATGTTGAAGAGAGGAGGGAAGGATCCAGATTAGCTTGTAAGAGTGGGGTAATATCCTCGATATCTACCCAAGACAAATGGAAACATATGTCCACAAAAAATGTGCATACGCGTGTCCACAGAGGCATTATTTATAACAGCCTCAAACACGGGAACAACTCAAATGTCTATCAGCTGGTGAACAGCTACACAAAATGTGTTATATCCAAGCAATGGAATGTGTGTGTTAATCGCTCAGTTATGCCCAACTCTTTGCGACCCCATGGACTGCAGCCTACCAGGCTCCTCTTTCCATGAGATTCTCCAGGCAAGGATACTGGAGTGGGATGCCATTTCCTTCTCCGTCTCCAAACAATGGAATACTATCCAGCAATAAAAACAAACCAATAACGATGCATACTACCACGTGGATGAACCTCAAAAACCCTGCTAAGCGAAAGAAGTCAGATACAAAAGATTGCACGTTGCATGACTCCATTCATATGCTGTGTCCAGCAGGACAGATCTGTGGAGAGAGAAAGTAGATGTGCGGTTGCCTGGGGCTGAGACTGAGAATGGAGAGTGGCTGCGAAGAGACACAAGAGTTCTTTTAGAGGTGATGGGGGTGTTCTAGGATGAGAATGCGGTGATAGCTGTACAACTCTGTCAATGCACTAAAAATCATTGAATTGTACACTTCAGTGGATGAATTTTATGGCATATAAATTACACATCATAAAGGTGTTAAAAAACTGGGGCAATAAGTTGACAGCTGACAATAAGTTGACAATAACTTTCACCCTCCTCCTCACATTGGCCTATTTCTCTCCCATGGAGGTGATGGTCATACACTGACAGTGAGGAGTCCAGCACTGGGGTGGGTGGGGGGCTTGTCAAGAAGGGACGAGGGTTAAAACCTCAGCAGGAGACAGTGGACAAAGCTGACGCGTGGAAGGTCATTGCTGGCAGAGCCGAGGGTCCAGCTGAGGATGGAGATTGTGAACTGGGTCGTGTCCCAGTCTATAGTACAATATTTTCCAATCTCGCTCCCTACAGAAGCCCCAGAGCCTAAGAAAAAGAAAAGCACAGTTGGGTTATATCAGACTTGGCATTTTGCTGGATGGGATGGGGGAAAAAATGACAAGAAGGTGGAGTGTTGGCAAGAATGGGATCATTATGATGGTGGTAGCATCTCGTATGGACAGGAAAGGAAGCAATTCTGGAGAGGTGCTGAGGACCAGGACATCAAGAAGGGCTCAGAGAGTGGGGGTCTCAAGAAGGTCGAGGCACGTGGGAGCTGAGGGTCTCAGGGGTAGCCAGAGGAAGTCTGGTATACGCTGGTTCCTTTGCCTTCATGTCCTCAGCTGTCAATGTTCTTCTGGAAGCATGGTCCCCAGGTCTGAGCATCCCATCCAGTGTGTTGTGGCCAGAGCAGGGCAGAGCAGATGTCCTCCTCCCTTGGGACAGGTGTTGGGCTTCCGCTGAAGCAGCCCCAGTTGATTGACTTATTTCTGAATTTTTATGTATTTATTTGTGGCTGCTCCGGGTCTTTGTTGCTGCGCGCAGGCTTCCTCTAGTTGCAGTGAGCAGGGCTACTCTGCGCTGTGGTGCAGGGGCTTCTCATTGCGGTGGCTTCTCTTTGTGGAGCATGGTCTCTTGGCGTGTGGGCTTCAGTTGAGGTGTTTGGGCTCAGTATTGTGGTACACGGGCTTAGTTGCTCTTTGGCATGTGGGATCTCCCCTGAGTACGGATAGAACCCATGTCCCCTGCATTGACAGGTGGATTCTTAGCCACTGGACCACCAGGAAGTCCCCAGCCGAAGTTTAAATAGTCCTTTTTTTTTTTTTTTTTTTTTTTTTGCAGCTTGCTGAGCAATGGGTTTGCAGCCAGCTTGTCTATATTTCAAATCCTGCTCCCCCACTCTCCAGGTCTTAGAAGACATTTAACTACCCTCAACTTAGTCTCTTCATCTCCCTGATGGGGTAATAATCGTGTGTCTCGTAGGGCCACTGTGAGGATCAAATGGGATGTGCCGTCAAAGACCAGTATGGTACCTGGCCTAAAGAACACGCTCGCACATGTCTACCATCACTGGTACCTGTAGCAGAGAGTCAACTGATGCTGAGCTTACTTTTAGCTCACGCTCTAGAGCTACATGGTAGGGGCTGCTGTAAGCTGGTGGTTGGGTTTGTAAAGCAGGGGCAAATTGCACATTTATATTTCTGTCATTTCCTTTTATAAATCTCTGCCTCTTGGTCCAGCCAGAGGACATCTGTTTGACCCCGCTGCCCTGGCAGCATCTCCACAGTCACCTGAAACTGTGTCCTGTGTACCTGTTTGCAGGCAGGTACCTTCTGGTGATTTCCAAGTCACTGGTTGACAGAGCACAAGATGGTTGGATGGCATCACCGACTCAATGGACATGAATTCGAGCAAGCCCCGGGAGTTGGTGATGGACAGGGAAGCCTAGCATGCTGTAGTCCATGGGGTCACAAAGGGTTGGACAACACTGAGCAACTGAACTGAACTGAACTGAAGTCACTGGTCAAAGGCAGGCTCCTGGGCACCGGAGCCTCTTATGGCTCTGAGACCCTTTGATCATTCATCCCAGGAAGGAAAACACAGAAAAATCAAAGCCCTTGGGTCTTCAAAGCCTTGCTTGGGAGTGGGGCACCGTGGGGGAAGGGGGACCCATCTCTTACTGGGTGCCTCCCTGGAGTTAGAACCTCCTCTCCCCCAACCAGCCTGCCCTGTGAAGGTGAGGCTGATTTCACCACAGCCTCCCTCCCGGGGCGCTTTCTGTTCACGCTCCAAGTCCCCCAGGCAGGAGGATCGATGCTTTCTGTGTCTCCTGGAGACAGACCGTGCATTCCTGCAGGACTATTGACAGCTTCGCCTCTCGCTCGTATCTTCCATACTTCATTTGTGAAAAGAACTGTAATTACCCTCCGGAGTCATTGGAGAAAAGTGTACAAATTGAAAAGGACTGGAAATGGGCACCTCTGGCTGCGGAAAAAGCACTTTCAATATTGAACCGTTCTCTCCTGGGTCTGTGCGTTCTCCTTTGCTGGGCCCTTCGTGTTTCTGCCGCAGACTGTGGCCGCCTTTGTGCCCACCGGACAATGGGCGTCTGACACGGAGGGCAGGGAGAATAATGAAAGACTAGAGTTTTTCATTTCTTCCTTCAACAGTTAACTACTTTCTTTTCAATCCCTACTGCTAAATAGCTCAGACAATTAATAAAGCTTTGGTTGTGCTTGGTTTTTCCCTTTTTTCTTCTTTTCTTCCCACACAGTTGGTTGTTTATGCTGTCTTAACCTGACCGTCCAGTGGCCTTGTTAACTGCTCTGGAGACTCGGCTCTTGCCAAGTGTGGAGAGCTCTGGGATTCAGGGAAAAAAAGGTCCCATTTCGGGGGCAGTTATCTGAGGACAAGATGCAGAAAGCTTTGTCCCAGGCCCTGGAAGGTGACCCTGCGCCAGGACCCACCTCCGAGCTCCCCTCCCAGCTGCCTGGTCTGAGGATGCCTCTTGGCCTTGAGGTCTTTCTGTCCGGGGAGCTGTATTTATTTCCCAGGGCTGCTGTAGGAGATTATCACAAACCTGGTGGCTTACAGCAACAGAAATCATTCTCCCACAGTTCTGGGGCCCAGAACTCCCCAATTACGGTGTCAGCAGGGTCAGTTCCTTCTGGAGGCTGGGAGGCAGAGCCTGGTCAGGGCTTTCTCCCACGCTGCCAGCGATCCTCGGGGTCACTTGGCTTGTAGCTGCATCCCTCCAGTCCCTACCTCCATCATCATGTGACCTTCCATCCCTGCAGCTCTGCGTCTTCTCCTTTCCATCTCGGGTAAGCTATTGGATTTAGGCCCCACGCTGTTCTGGGATAATGATCTCCTCTTGAGATCCTTACCTTAATTACATCTGCAAAGACTTTACTCAGAATAATGAAGTTGCAGGTAGACTTCTCTTTTGCAGGGTGCAATGCTAACCATCCCAGGACCCAACATGACTCTTGTGTCCCCTGGACCTCAGGCTCCTTCAAGCTCCATTCTCTGCACAGTGCTAGAGGCTGAGGACCTTTCTGTTCCCACAGCAGCTCTCAGGAGGCAAGTGAGGTTGGCCATGAGGCAGGAAGGGCAGGAGAGTGATCACGAACCCCTGTAGCTGGCGCCTCCACTTGCCTGCTCCCCCTGCAGTCCACCCTGCACAAAGCAGGCCCTCAAATACCAGCTGGGGTCTGAGGAAGCTGCTCAGGACCCCGTTCTCCTCAACCCACTTCCTCTCCATCTTGCCTCCCTAACTTTGAACTCTCAACTCTGGGACACTGAATTCAACTTGCCTTTGACCTCTCCTCTTGTTTCTGTCCTTGGACTTTTGTTCTTGCACGAACTCTGCTGGGTTCCCTCCCTGAGCTCTCACGCTTTGTACTGTCCTGCATGCCAGTCATCGTCATGATGGCGCACATTGGTGGTGCCTATTCGGTGCCAGGCACAATTCTAAGCACTTTATATGCGTTAGGCCACTTAATCCTCACATCAGCCCAGTGAGGAGGGTTCACATACCCATGTTAGAGAGGAGTAGACCGAGGCACAGAAATGTTCAGCAGTTCACCCAAGGCAGGGTTGCTCATTTGTCCCTTTATACAGTTCATGAGGTCCTCATGGCAAGTATATACTGGGGTGGTTTGCCATTCCCTCCTCCAGCAGACCACATTTTGTCAGAACTCTCCACTATGACCCTGCCATCTTGGGTGGCCCTACACATCATGGGTCATAGCTTCGAGTTACGCAAGCCCCTTCGCCATGTCAAGGCAGTGATCTGCGAAGGATCCAAGAAGCAACAGTTAGAACCCTGTGTGGAACAACTGATTGGTTCAAGATGGAGAAAGGAGTATGTCAGGGCTGTCTGTTCTCACCCTGTTTGTTTAACCTATACGCTGAGCACATCATGAGAAATGCCAGCAGGATGAGTTACAAGCTGGAATCAAGACAGGCGGGAGAAACATCAACAACCTCAGATGGGCGGATGATACCACCCTAATGGCAGGAAGCAAAGAACTAAAGAGACTCTTGATGAGGGCAAAGGAGGAGAGTGAAAGAGCCGGCTTAAAACTAAATATTAAAAAACTAAGATCATGGCATCTGTCCCTATCACTTCATGGCAAATAGAGGGGGAGAAGGTGGAAGTAGTGACAGATTTCCTCCTCTTGGGCTCTAAAGTCACTGCGGATGGTGACTGCAGCCATGAAATCAGAAGATGATTGCTTCTTGGCAGGAAAGCTGTGACAAACCTAGACAGGGTGTTGAAAAGCAGAGACATTACTCGGCCAACAAAGGTCCGTGTAGTCAAGGCTACGGTCTTCCCAGTGGCCATGTACGGTTGTGAGAGCTGGACCATAAAGAAGGTGGAGCACTGAAAACTTGATGCTTTCAAACTGTGGTACTGGAGAAGACTCCCGAGAGTCCCTTGGAGAGCAAGGAGATGAAACCAGTCAGTCTTAAAGGAAATCAACTATGAATACTCATTGGAAGGACTGATGCTGAAGCTGAAACTCCAGTATTTTGGTCATCTGATGCCAACAGCTGACTCATTGGAAAAGTCCCTGATGCTGGAAAAGACTGAGGGTAGAAGGGGAAGAGGGAGTCAGAGGAGGAGATGGCTGGATGGCATCACTGATGCAATGGACATGAACCTGGGCAAACTTCGGAGATGGTGAGGGACAAGGAAGCCCTGGAGTGCTTCAGTCCATGGTGTCACAAAGAGTTGGACATGACCGGGTGACTGAACAACAACAAGGATTTCTCAACCTTATCACTGTTGACAGTTTGGCCTGGTAATTCTTTGTTGTGGGTTCTACCCTGTGTATTGTAGGATGTTTAACAGCATTCCTGGCCTCTGCTCCTAGATGCCAGTAACATCCCCCTACTCCCTCAATGGTGACAACCCAAAATGTTTCCAGTGGTTATTGCCAAGGTTTCCTGAGGCAATAAAAATCACCCCCAGTTGAGAACCATTGGCCAAAGATCTTAGGGGAGTGGCAAAGTCAAGGCTAGAGCCCAGGAAGTCTCCACCTGATCCTCTGTTTCTCTCAATTCAATGCTTATTCTGAGCTTGAATCTGTATTGTTCCTCAGTTGAAAGTTAGGGATAAAACTTTAGCCTGCACCTTGTGAAATCTAATGTATTTCATGGCCTTTCACTTATGCCATGCTGGGCTCACTGGACACTGGGAAGAGGGGCACACACTTTCTAGAACAGCAGACAGTCTTCCCAGCCCTGCACAGCACCTGTCCTTAGGACAGGGGGTGAGTCCCCTCACCTCATAGGGGTTTGCTAGGGAAAGGGCATGGATTCCCCCTTTCCTCCTTAAGAACTTGAGAGATTCCCACTTGTACTCACTGGGGGAGGGGATGTCCTTTCAAGGTCTCTCCTACTCTGGCTTTTTTGGATTCCAGAAGTGGTGAGGGTTTCAGAGTCTGCAGAGAAGGGCTAGTAATTAAGTCGAAGTTAATTGCCCCCACTCCCCACCCTGGCCATGGCCAATAGCCATGGCTTCTGTCCATCTCTTTTACTGCAAAGAAGAAAGGAAAGTATTAAATCAGTAGAACCAGAGAGGGTTGCTAGTTCTGTGTCCCATCACCCCCCACCCATAAACACACACACACACATGTTCAGCGCTGTGAACAGCTCTGCAATTTTTTTATTTTTATTTTTTTAAAGAGCCCCTCCGCCTGATTCCATAATGAACAGGAAAGGGCACAGTCGTGTCATTCTCAGGGGAAGTGAATCCGCTCTTTCTAAGCATACAGTGGTTACGAGGCGCTCGCTGCTTTTCAGCGTCTTCTATAATCGCATTTTTTTTTATTGGCACATAAAAGGGCTTCCTGTAAAACATATTAAAGCTTCCAATTCTGCATGAAAAGCACTTGATGTACAATCTCCCCGTGAACAGGAGCCTCAGTAAGCGAGGCTGATGGCATCTGCCCTGGGAGGAGGGCAGAGAGCCACCTCCAGTGTGGTCTCAGCAACACCCACCCTCCAAGGAAGTCATCCTGGGGAGGACACTGCCGGGCTGACTCCTCCAGGAACCTGGGCCCTGGCTCCTTCTCCGTGGCTGAGCCCGCCACAGATGTGTTCAGGCACGTACCAGGAGCTTCCAAAGCCCCGGGCAAACATGATCCATGTCTCCCGGATGCCTGTTTTATTAGAAGATTCGAAAAGAAAATGTTATTATCTTCGTGTGCAAACAAACACGGCAATACTACGGAGTAGAATACAAAATATGTGTGCACTTTTAAGATTAAAACACAAGGTATCAAAGAAAGTTCCCGGCTCTGAGCAATGCTTCTTTCCAGCAGGTGTCTTTCAGCAGACAAGTTTGAGCAACATTCATGTCTGGATCCAAGCACTAATTCGGCGACATTCAGAATCTTTTATGATCAGGGTCCACTTCTGGGGTGAAAAAGTCCATCTGCCTAGAGTTTAAGCCCCCTTAATGCTAATCCTGTTTTACCTGGGTGAGGGAACTCGAATCAGAGGGGAAAACTGATTTGCCCAGAACACACAGCCAGCAGCAGCGCCAGAATGCAAGCCTGGATCTCCTGACGCCCCGCCCGCTGCCTCTGGAGGTTGCTGCCCTCGCTGAGACTTGCTCCCCTAGACCACCAGCTCCGGCTTCACCAGTGTCACGCTGACAGCCCTGAGATGGAGAGCCGTGGTGGGTTCACCGTGAGTTCGTGCACAGTGCAAGGTTAGCGCTGCAGGACCTAGGTTCAGCTCCCATTCACATACTACCTGTATGAACACAGAGGACTGTAGTACTAGCTCACATTAAACAAGTGTTTCCCATGCGCCAGGCACTCTGCTTTTGGTAAGAGGCTTATGAAGGAGTTACTATTATTATGCCAATTTTATAGATGGGGAAATTGAGGTACAGAGTGGTTCAACAACATGGCCAACGTCACACAGCCAGGAAGCAGAGGAATTTAGGTTCTGAACGTGGGCAGTCTGGCTACAGAATAAGCACACGACTGTCTCTTCAGTTTCATGGTACCTATTTTTCTTTAGAGCAGTGTTTTCAAAGAAGAGTCCCCAGACCAGCAGCATCAGTGCTAACTTGGGAACCTGTTAGAAAAACACAGTCTGCACTCTGACCTCTGGAACCAGAAGCTTTGGAGCTCAGTCACTGCAGCCTGGTTTCTTCCTCTGACTTAGAAACCTGGAAGTCTCTGTGACTTAGAAAGTCCCTTGGGTGATTCTGATTCATGCTAAAGTTTGAAAAGCACTGCTTTAGAGGGTTAAAATAAAATAATGTTTATAAAATTCTCAGCACAGCATTCAACAAATGTTGGCTATTATCATGACCAGCTTTATTTGGTGAGAATGAAAATACTGTTGTGGGGAATATAAAAAAAACACCTGCCTGCTTGGTAAGGTGCCATATGAAGCAACTTAAACTGGCAAGAATAAAAAAAAAAAAAAATAGGTATTCAGGCGAAGACTGAGGGGGGAGATATTGACAAAACCATCATGGTACACCTGGCACCTGGCGCCTGGTCCATTCTAAGTGAATGCAGCCCACCCCAATGGGCAGAGCTCATTTTGTCATTTGAAGGATGCTGCTGCCTCCTCCAAGGACCCGAGGAATGTGCTGGCCAGCTGATTCACTGGCTGGCTTTAGAGCTTGATGCAACCCCAGCTCCCTCCTGGGCACCCCAGTCACTGCCTGTGTGGCCTCCTGACTTAAGAACAAGGGTGAGCCCTGGCTTCCTATGCCTAACGGGGTATCAAGAAGATACTTCCCTTCAAGCATGACCTGCCCCTTGTCACCGTGTCACCCTCGGTGGTGATGGGCCTTCCCTGCTCCGGCATGGTTGTGTAATTGGCCTGGCATTACCCAGCAGTCTCTGGGGAATTGCTTCAGTCAGGAGCAGAACAAGTTTATCTGTTTAGCCTGAATTATGTCACCATGTGCCCCGTATAAATCTGACCGCCTTCCCAAAGCACTGGGCCTGGATGGATCTGTGCATAATCTCACCACCACAATTATTTTACAGTTTTGAATCTTCTCTGGCAACATAATGCATAGTTTGCAGTAAGAAGCCACATAAAATCAGGACTTCGAACAAAGGCTCTCCCACCGGGCGAGGGACTCCCAAGCACTCCCGAGAAGGGCTGGCGAGTGCCTTACTCAGGGGAGTAGGGCTTCCTGTGCCTAGACCACCAGGCCACACCTCAGCTTGGAGCGTTCGTCTGCCCTGGGGGCTTTCATTGCTCTCCAGGCTAGATGTTTCTTGCTGTTTCAGTGCTTGAGTTGATTTCCTCTTTATAGATGGGTGTGAAGGGTGACAGTGGTTTCACCTCCTCTCTTCCTGCTTCTAGAACCAGTTCCCTTATCCTTCCAACCTCCAGAGCATCTGTTAACCCACACGCTTTAAGAGAATAGAATATCAGGATGTCTGAACCAGCAGGGCCCACAGAAATCATCTAGTCCAACATTTTTCTTTCCCTTTTTTTATAGAAAGTTACACATGACATGCAATATTATGTTAGTTTCAAGTGGGCAACATAGAGATTTGATATTTTTATACATCGTGAAATAGTCACCACAAAAGTGAAAATAAACAAACGGGACTGTTCCAGCATTTTTCAGTGTCTGCTCCCTGGAGTCTCAGAGATACTTCAAAGGCTACCTTGGGGGGCAACAAACAGGCCCGGGTGAGGCTCTGCTGTGTGTCAATCAGAGGTAGCTCCTTTTTACTTATTTTACACACTGGGATTCTGTTTGAATAAAAAGGTTCAGGTGCCAAAAAAAAAAAAAAAAAAATCTAAAAGCCAGCAATCTCATCTAACTTCTTTGTTTTACAGGATGGGAATTTGGGGTTCAGAGAAGAGTGGCTTTGCTAAGTAAATTTAAGGGAAAGCACACGGGTTAGAAACTCAGACTCTGCAAATGATTCCCCATGCTGGCATCTTTCACTCAGCAGCTTGTGTGACCTTGAGTTAAGGCTACTTAACCCCTCCAAGACGCAGTTTTCTCATCTGTTAAACGGGAGTCCAATGAATGTGTCCCGTAGGGCCCATGATGCCATGTTTAAAGTGACAGCGTAGCATCTGGTCCATGACAAGTACTCAGTAGATCAGCAAATGTGGCTAATATTAGGAATCTGGGTCTGCTGAATTCCAGCTCCAAGAACACCCTTTAGGAACTCTTTTGCAGTAAGAGTCTGTAAGGAAAGAAGAAACTGCATGGGTTGAGCCCCTAATGCCGGTCAGCTTCTTATCACTTCATCTTCATAATCGGCATGTGGATTCTGATTTACATTTTGCAGGAGAGGAAACTGAAGCTCCAACAGGCAGATTGACTGGGGCAGCCTCCCAGTGTGGTCCCACCTTCCTTAGACCAGACACTGGCTGGACGGAGGCTTCTCTAGCCGTTTTCGCTGAAAAGGATTCAGGCTGGGCTATAAGCAGGTTCTGTAAACCATGTTAGCTGTTCCCCCCACGTAGGTCTTATCAGCAGACGTTAACTTCTGTCTTCTGATTGCATTTACTCTGATAGCATTCAATAGCTACAGTGTGTTGTTCTATGTTACCTTTTCCCCCAGTTTTGCTTTGTTTTTATACTCTCCCCACTTTTACAAATGATGAGAAAGACTTAAAGGGGCCCCTTATTGAGGAGGGAGGACCCAGGAGAGAGATGCTGCAGTTCTTGAGAGCTTTAAGAAGGTAGGAAAATGGAAATTGTTCTTTCTCTGCACATATTGGACACGACTGGGCATTTCCTTATTCATTCAGTAATTTAACTGATATTCATCAAGAACCCCCAGGCAGTAAGGGTATACCGGTGGTTGAGACAGACCTGCTCTCCGCTGTGTGAGATTCAGAGTCCAGTGTGGGTGGGGAGGGCAGCTAAACAAGCCCTGGGAAACCAAGTGTTGCTGCCACGATGAAACATTCTTGCCGTGAGTCCTGGCAGCACTTCCTGGGGCCCCGGCCCAGCACCCGGCTCAGAGCACAGCCCAGAGCATGGCTTGGTAACGAGGCTCAAGGAGCATTGGTGAGGAAATATGAGTGGCACCCGCCCATCATTCCCGGCCCTGGCCCTTTCCCTAGAGCCTGTAGTCAGTGTCTGCCCAGACATGCAGTCATTCCGAGGAGCGACTCCAAGGCTAGGGCAGCCTTCTGGGGATTTGCTTTGTTTACTTTCAGGATAGTATTTCACTCCCAGGCTATTCTGGGTACCCTAGCTTTTCTTCCTTGAAGTTCATCCAGGACCTAAGTAAGTCCAGCTGGAGCAAAGATGAACAGAAGAAACAGAATGCCTATCATGTTTAATACACACTCTCAGACACATACGTACATGTACAGGTACTTAGTACACACACCGACCTGCAGACTGTGCGCACAGATAAGCATGCACATCCAGAACGACATACTCCCCTACTCAGAGGCACATGGCAAATTCACATACACGCACACACACTCACACACCCACGCACTCGCACACACATTTCACCCAGTCACTTAACTCTTATGGAAAACCTACTATCAATGGAATACCATGCAGGGCACAGAGGATAGCAGGCACACAAAGAGAGACTCCCTGTCCTCATGGTGACAAAGACTAGATACGCAATATACGATAAATATACGATTACAAATGGAAATCAGCGCATGGAAGGAAGATAATTGGACATAGTGAGAACATTTTCTTTGAGTTGGATAGAGGTAAACAGCAGGGAAAGTGTTTCCAGCATGGGAGCGCACACACGGAGGCCTTGAGGGTGGAGAGAATTTGGGACAGTTAAAGACTCAAAAGATGGCATCAGTGTTCATACAGATGTTCACCAATGTTCATAAATGTAGAGACCTACACACATACTAGCATGTGCACCAAACACACATCAACAGGCCACAAAGTACACACATGCTCTGAGGCCCATGTACCTGTGTGGACAACCACACCCACACACGCACCTGTGTAAACACACAGGCAGTACACAGGGGCACATGGAGCCACACACGTCAAGCTCACCTTGGTAAAGACAAGCACACAGGAACAGGGAATGCAGCGAGGGCACTGCGCACACACACACACACGGGTATGCACACACACACACACATTCGCATGCAGGCACATGGACCTGAGAGGAGCGCCCCCTGTAGCTACCAGGTCTGTGCACACCCACCCTCTGCACATGGCACACACACACGCACACCCAAACACACAGAGGATATAGCATGTGCTCCAGAGACCCCGCAAGCTCCATGATTCCCGAGCCCAGGATCATTAAAGTCAATGGCCGTTAAATAAGCTAATCCTTCACTCAATTCTCTGAACATTTGGGAGCATAATCTGTGGCCTCCTCTGTCTGCACAGCTTTGAAAGGATTCTGGAGCGTGAGGACAAGCGAAGGGAGGCTGGGGTCTTAGAGTCCTTGATGTTAAGTCTTTTCCGCGGCGGCGTCTGCCTCCCTGGGCTGTGTGAGACGTTGATCTGGAGCTTCGCGGAGGGGGCGGGGCTGGGCCCTGTAATTCACTCTCTTCTGCCTTTCTTTGGAGATTACACCAGCGTCCTGCTGGCCACTGAGACCCGCCAAAGCTCCCTGGGGCCTGGAGGCTTTCTTTCTCCAGTC
>SJYA01000423.1:561700-604040 GCA_006410615.1 Neotragus moschatus | reverse complement strand
TACCCTAGCTTTTCTTCCTTGAAGTTCATCCAGGACCTAAGTAAGTCCAGCTGGAGCAAAGATGAACAGAAGAAACAGAATGCCTATCATGTTTAATACACACTCTCAGACACATACGTACATGTACAGGTACTTAGTACACACACCGACCTGCAGACTGTGCACACAGATAAGCATGCACATCCAGAACGACATACTCCCCTACTCAGAGGCACATGGCAAATTCACATACACGCACACACACTCACACACCCACGCACTCGCACACACATTTCACCCAGTCACTTAACTCTTATGGAAAACCTACTCTCAATGGAATACCACGCAGGGCACAGAGGATAGCAGGCACACAAAGAGAGACTCCCTGTCCTCATGGTGACAAAGACTAGATACGCAACATACGATAAATATACGATTACAAATGAAAATCAGCGCATGGAAGGAAGATAATTGGACATAGTGAGAACATTTTCTTTGAGTTGGATAAAGAGGTAAACAGCAGGGAAAGTGTTTCCAGCATGGGAGCGCACACACGGAGGCCTTGAGGGTGGAGAGAATTTGGGACAGTTAAAGACTCAAAAGATGGCATCAATGTTCATACAGATGTTCACCAATGTTCATAAATGTAGAGACCTATACACATACTAGCGTGTGCACCAAACACACATCAACAGGCCACAAAGTACACATATGCTCTGAGGCCCATGTAGAGACCTACACACATACTAGTGTGTGCACCAAACACACATCGACAGGCCACAAAGTACACACATGCTCTGAGGCCCATGTACCTGTGTGGACAACCACACCCACACACGCACCTGTGTAAACACACAGGCAGTACACAAGGGCACATGGAGCCACACACGTCAAGCTCACCTTGGTAAAGACAAGCACACAGGAACAGGGAATGCAGCGAGGGCACTGCNACATGCTCTGAGGCCCATGTACCTGTGTGGACAACCACACCCACACACGCACCTGTGTAAACACACAGGCAGTACACAAGGGCACATGGAGCCACACACGTCAAGCTCACCTTGGTAAAGACAAGCACACAGGAACAGGGAATGCAGCGAGGGCACTGCTCACACACTGGTATGCACACACACACACACACACACGGGTATGCACACACACACACACATTCGCATGCAGGCACATGGATCTGAGAGGAGCGCCCCCTGTAGCTACCAGGTCTGTGCACACCCACCCTCTGCACATAGCACACATACACGCACACGCAAACACACAGAGGATATAGCATGTGCTCCAGAGACCCCGCAAGCTCCATGATTCCCGAGCCCGGGATCATTAAAGTCAATGGCCGTTAAATAAGCTAATCCTTCATTCAATTCTCTGAACATTTGGGAGCATAATCTGTGGCCTCCTCCATCTGCACAGCTTTGAAAGGATTCTGGAGCGTGAGGACAAGCGAAGGGAGGCTGGGGTCTTAGAGTCCTTGNCAAACACACAGAGGATATAGCATGTGCTCCAGAGACCCCGCAAGCTCCATGATTCCCGAGCCCAGGATCATTAAAGTCAATGGCCGTTAAATAAGCTAATCCTTCACTCAATTCTCTGAACATTTGGGAGCATAATCTGTGGCCTCCTCCATCTGCACAGCTTTGAAAGGATTCTGGAGCGTGAGGACAAGCGAAGGGAGGCTGGGGTCTTAGAGTCCTTGATGTTAAGTCTTTTCCGCGGCGTCTGCCTCCCTGGGCTGTGTGAGACGTTGATCTGGAGCTTCGCGGAGGGGGCGGGGCTGGGCCCTGTAATTCACTCTCTTCTGCCTTTCTTTGGAGATTACACCAGCGTCCTGCTGGCCACTGAGACCCGCCAAAGCTCCCTGGGGCCTGGAGGCTTTCTTTCTCCAGTCAGGGAGGGTCTGGACCTCCGTCTCCGCTGTAGGGTGAATAAAGGAGGGTCAGGGTGAGGAGCAGGGTGGGGGGCTGCTGTCTGGGGACAAGTGACTTCCAACCTGCACTCCGCTGGCCACATGTCAGTCTCCCCACGCCCACCTCCCAAACCCCAAAAGAGTGGGAGGCTTCATGTTGGTGGGGCTCAGAGGAAACCAGCAGAAAGGGCTCTGCTAGGTGTCAGGAGGGAGAAGCCTGCGGTTCCCATAGAGGAATGCCTGGCAGAACCAGAGTCCAGGAGGAAGTTGGAAGGAGATGATCCTGAGAACTAGTGTCCGTGAATTGCCAGGAATCTCGGATTGGCCCTGACCTCCAGGTCCTTTAGGGCCATAGTGTGAAGAAGGCCCGTGGGCAGGGAAGCAAGAGGTGTGTCCTGAGCGGAACGGGCTTGGATGGATTCTCAGAGAAGAGAGGATTTGGAGAGGCATGGCAGTGCCCCTGTCCTGGAGGGGAGACTGGCTGAGCTGAGCCTACAGCTAATGGGGCTCATCAGGGNTGTGAAGAAGGCCCGTGGGCAGGGAAGCAAGAGGTGTGTCCTGAGCGGAACGGGCTTGGATGGATTCTCAGAGAAGAGAGGATTTGGAGAGGCATGGCAGTGCCCCTGTCCTGGAGGGGAGACTGGCTGAGCTGAGCCTACAGCTAATGGGGCTCATCAGGGGACAGGAGCAAGCTATTCCAGGGACCTGCAGGTCCACAGAGGGACAGCCTAACAGGGCCAGGTCCACGCCTGTCCCCTGGCCATAGTGAGCTGAGTCTCAGTTAAGACAGCGCTGACCTGGGCAGGAGCCTCTGCGACAGCCCCTCTCTGGCTGCCTCCCTCCCCCTGGGTCCACATAGTGTGCGGGAGGCTCCAAACATGTCCATCACGCCTGCCCCTGGGGAGGCTGAGCAGAGTTCACTCGACTCAGCCATTCGGCACGTCTGTTAAATTAGATTGAGCAATTACGCGCAGTTTAGAGGCAGAATGATGGAGCAGGAGGAAGGCATGTCAGAGAAGGGGATGCAAATATGTCACTCACATTACACGTCTGATCCTGACTTATGCCGCCTGGATCCTGACAGCAAAGCCCACGCACAGGAGCACTGAGCATTCCTGCCTTTCCTGACCCAGCAGCTCAAGCCAAGCTGGGGAGAGAATGCTCAGAAAAGGGAGAGGGAGACAGCTGGAGGATCTGATTCTAGTTGATCAGAGAGGAAGCCTCAAGGAGCAGGCATAACATATGGAGCAGTTTAGGAGAAACTCCTTGGGGACTGAGTTCCCAGGAAAGGGGAGGAAAACCACTCATTCATTCATTCAACAAATATTTACTGGCACCTCTTAGGTGCCTCAGCGATCGTGGGAGAGTTCACAAGAGCAACGAGATTGAAATGTTTGAGCCACAAGCAGAGACCTGAACCTGAATAGTGAACTTGGAGTCCCAAATTCAAGTGCTCTCATTTCCTCTTGATCGAGAGAGTTCAGAGGAAGAATCCTTGACTTGACAGGGAGGTGGGGGCCGGGAGAGGAGCCAAAGGTGGAAGAAGGAAATGAACTTGGAGACGTCTGTGGCAGCCTGACTAATGAGCCTGCTGTGCCAAGCCAGCAGGAGTGCCAGTGCCCATGGCTGGCTCAGCTCCCTCTGCAGACAGTGATGGAGCCCTCTGCACTCTGACCAGCTGAGCGAGGCCACACGTGTGCCGGAGGTGGCGAGAGGAGAGGACAGGGGCAGAGGTAAGAGCAGATGGCAGGGACAAAGGCAGTGGCGCACATCCGGGAGGCCTGGTGCCCGGGGAGAATGCCAGACTGCGGAGGGTGTGGTGGGGGTGGGCGTCAGGACAGCAGGCATGTGCTTCCACCTGTACTGCTCCGGAGGGCTTGGGGTGGGCCCAGTGCACAGCCAGAGGGCCGGGGGGAGCTCAGCTCCTGGGCAGGGGCAGAAGCGTCCTGAGAAGCTGGCTGAGATGCAGGGCAGGCGCGTTAGGCCCAGCTGAGCGGAGCCCTGGCCGGGGGCCCCATCTCCACCCTGCCTTGGCCAGGTCTGGTCAGGCCAGGTTCAGCGACCTGGCAGGTGAGTGAGCAGAAGGGCTGAGGAAGGCTGGGCGGATTGGGAGAAGAGACGTAGCAAAAGCCAAGCAAACGGATCTGTCCCCGGGTGACGCTGTTTAGATGGCATGTAGATGACACCGGGGCATGTGCTCTCTCTGAAATAGGTGCTTTGGCCCATTTTCCCGAAGTGTTTATTTGGTTTGAGGAGAGCGTGTGGATGAACAGAAGAGAAGGCCTGCATATGGGCCCAGGAGATCAAGAGAGAAAGAAAAGCTTCATAGGGCCAGTTGTTGAGGGGTGCTCTTCATGGCAGCCCGCAATAGGGTTGGGGGACACTGGACCCATCTGGGCTCAAGAATTGAAGGCTGAGTTTGCAATTCTTGTTTAGGAAAAACCCCTCTCCCTCCCATGAAGGTGGGAGAAACTGTGAAGAATTTGAGGAAGGACCACCATGGGATACCAGTTATGCCCATTCAACTGGTAAAACTCAAGCTGCCTAACAGTAGCACGTGTGGAAGAGCATGGTACTTCCAACACTGTTAGAAGTACCCATGGGCACAACTAGTGAGGAAAACAGTTTGACACTGTCTTATAAAATTGAGCAATTCAAATACCCTCTGCCCCAGCAATTCCACTCCCAGGTATATATGCTCAGAAACCCTTGCACCTGTGTCCCGGGAGACACACACACACACAGCGGCTCATAGCAGTATTCATAAACGTAAACATAAAAGACATCAAGACCTGGAAACAGCCCAAACGTCCAACGCTGGAAGGATGGCTAAATAAAGTGTGGTGAAACCCACACTACAGAATGACGTAGAGCAGTGAAGAATGAATGAACTGCAGCCACGCGCAGTAACCTAGATAAATCCCGGTCACAGACTGTGCAGTGAAAAACCACATCTCAGAAGACTGCATACCATTGGCTGCCCTGCTTATAATGAAAATTTCAACGGTAATTGCTTAGGCATACATCATGTGTCAGAATTAAGAAAGGAAGGAAGGAGGGAGGGAGAGAAGAGAGGGAAAATGACCCATTGTAGTAATTACCTAAAGAAGGGGCAGAGGGCAGAACCATAGGATTAGGGGAAAACGCACAGGTAGATGTGAATTATAATTTGGGGCTTTGAGTAATGGGTTAATGGTTGCTTGTTGCACTATAATTATTAAACCAAAACTTTAAAAAATCACTAAATGCGGGTCATGACAAAGCAATGTTTCATGAACAAAAGCTTCTGATGAACATGATTCTGTGCCCTGAGACATAAAACCTGTGGACTCCCCCTTGAAGATGCCAGCGTTGTCAGGATGTCCCCAGGTCCCACTCTGGGTCTTTCCTACTGCCCCTGCCTTCTGCCCTCACTTCCTCTGGGCATCTCTTTGAGCTCTGCCTGGAGTGAGTGCTGAGGAATCGGGGCCATGAAGAGAGGGGACCTCTGCGATGAGGAGCCAGAATTCTTGGATTCACTGCTGCATCCCAAGAGCCCAGCGCAGAGGAGAAGATGCTGAACATTCCGCAAAGAGCAGAGGGAGAAATGGCTCTTTCTGAGGCTGCTTTTGGCTTGCCCTTCTCATGCTCTGCACAACTTTCTGACGTCCCCTGCTGCACCTTTCTGCCTATGATGGGGTGAAGGGAACTTTCTGTCAATTCTGATTTCTGCAGGCTCAGAGATCTTAGAATTCCCATGACCCCTGCTCCAGCCACATCGGTGGCTTCTCTTCTGTCCATTCATTCAATAAAATATATTTACTGAGGGCCTACAGGGTGCCAGGCACTGTCCTAGATGCTGAAAACAAAGCAGTGAACAAAGGGGGCAACGATGCTTGTCTTTGTGGCACTTGTCCTCTTGGTGGGAGGCAGGCAGGCGAGGAGACAGACAATCACAAGATGAACATGGAAAAGACCTAGTGTGTGATACGGGTGGTGTTAAGTGTTGTCAGAGGAGAGAGGGGACCAGCGGTAAGGACAATGGGCAGGCTGCGGTTTTAAATAAAGTCCAGGAAAGGCCTTCTCACCTTGTGTGGAAGGTGACTTTTGAGTAAAGGTCTGAAGGAGGTGAGAGAGTGAGCCATGAGCACATGGGGAAGCTCTTTCTAAGGGAAATAGCAGTCAAAGGTCTGCCCCACCCAGTGGGACTGCGTGGGTGGAGAGGAGCTGGGGAGGGGAGGAGGCGAGCTAAGGGCTGAGACAGACAGGTGTGAGCTTGCCGGTCTGGCAGACAGGTAAGGAAGCTAAGACGACACCTGGGCAGTAATCTGCAGTGGTCTGGGTGAAGCGGGTAGCAGTGGAGGTGATGAGAAGTGGTTCAGCTCTGAGCATACTTTGAAGGAAGAGCTGACAGGGCTACTCATAGACTGGGGTGTGAGCAAGGTGTCAGTAGTGACAGCAGGGTTTTGTCCTGATCCCCTGGAAGGACAGTACTGTCATACAGTGCGATGGCAAACCTGTGGGTGGCATGGGTCCAGTGAAGCGCAGGAGCTCTGTTTTGGATGGTTAAGGTGAGGTGACAGTGGGATGTCCAAGCAGATGGGCAGGGGACAGGTAGGGAGCAAGTGGTGGGGAAAGAGCCCTGGTCCAGCAGACTCACCGTCCCTCTATCGATCATGTCCCATGAGACCTACAGGCTTCAAGAAATCGGGGGTAATTTCCCGGGCATCTCAATTTCTCAGTGCCTAATACAGAGCCTGGCCACAGGCAATGTTGAATGAATGAATGAATATACAAAGAACAAGGGTGTCAGCTTGCCAGTCTGAGAAAATTGCCTATGTATGACCAAAGAGGAGGAACTGAAGTGTTTCCCTAACTGTGGGCACATTTTCAGAGGGATCTGGTAGAGACAGTGACCCACCCTGCTTGTGAGGTCTACTGCAGGAGACCGGCGCTCTTGTGGGAACTGATTGTAATCAGCAGGAGTAGCATGGCCAGGGGCAGGGGACCCCAGGCTCCACAGAGCATGGTTGAGAGATGGCAGAGGTCGTGCATAGGTGTGAGAACTGGACTGTAAAGAAGGCAGAGTGCCACAGAATTGGTGTTTTTGAGTTGTGGTGCTTGAGAAGACTCTTGACAGTCCCTGAGACAGCAAGGAGATCAACCAGCAAGGACAATCAGTCCTAAAGGAAACCAACCCTGAATGCTCACTGGACGGACTGATGCTGACACCGAAGTTCCAATCTTCTGGCCACCTGACTCGAAGAGCTGACTCACTGGAAAAGACCCTGATGCTGGGAAGGATTGAGGGCAGGAGGAGGAGGGGACGACAGAGGATGAGAGGGTTGGATGGCGTCACCGACTCGATGGACAGGAGTTTGAGCAAGTTCTGGGAGATAGTGAAGGACAGTGAAGCCTGATGTGCTGCAGTCCACGGGCTCACAAAGAGCTGGACACAGCAGAGCATCTGAGCAGCAACAACAAACATCGCCCATGCTGGTCAGTGACCAGCTACTCTCAGCAATGCCGGTTCCCAGTCCCACCCTGGAGATTCTGAGTCCGTGGGTCTTCTTGGCCTAAAGGGTAAGCCCTTGGCCTCCTGTTTCCAGGCTTATAATCTTATTCCCCAGGGTCTGTGATTTGGACTAAGCTCTTACCCTCTCTAAGCCGCGGTTTCAAATCTTATGAAAATGAGGATTCGCCAGTAAAATGTTTGCAGGTGAGGATTCTGCAAGACAAAGCGCCGACAACCGTGGCTGTTCTCTCTTGTTTCTATCAGAAGGCTCTTTCAGGTGGAGCCAGGTTTGGGGACAAGTAGCGGGGAGGTCACCACCACCCTGAGGATGCCATTGTTGTCGAATTCCATTGAGCGGTTCCACCATCCTCTCTGTGTTCAAGCACTTTACATGCAGCTGCAACCGCTTGCCTTCCCCTCACCCCCTCCCCGTCTGCCCTCCCTCCCTGCTTCTCACCTGCCTCCTCTCAGCCCGTACCCCCCTCCCCCCCGGGAACTCTGGAGAGGGACGCAGCCCTTCTGCACAGCATCACCTGCGAGACTAGCAGATGCTAGGGGGACAATGGACTTCTGGCGCATTCCCTTCCTTCCTGCGGCCTCTCAGAAATTGGGGGCAGCTTCTGAAGATGTCGTTTTTGGCCCAGGCACCGAGAGCCCAAACAAAAGCGTTTTTTGTGGCTGCTGGGAAGGCGACAATTGTTTCCATTTAGCAAATGTTTGCTGCCCGCACCAGTGTTTTCTCTCGGAAGCCAACGTTTGGTTGAGAAGACAATGCCAAGCTAAATATTTTCTCTGCATAAAAATCCCTTTAATTTTTTAATCATTTGGCAAACGTCTCCTCCTCCCTTCTCTCGCCCTTCTGTTCCTCTTCTCCACCCCCGCACCCCCCCACCCCCGCTCCCTGTCTCTGGCTGGGTGTCTGCAACACCAAATATCTGGGCAGGAAAGGAAAGATTTGGTGGGCCATGCCAATGTCTCCAGACCTGCAGGTGGTGGGCTTGGTGCAGACACATCTGGTTGATGTGTTAACATTGTTGTTGTTGTTTTAAAACAACATTTTGTCTGAATCTTTGAGGTTGGTACAGACATGGTCTTTTCAGCTTCTGCCCTATCCTAGTTCCATTCTTGCTGCTTGTAGGAAACTTTGGTTAAGAGAAGCCAGCCAGGGCTTCCGTGGTGGTCCAGTGGTTAAGACTCTGCACTTCCAGTGCAAGGGACACAGGTTCGATCCCTGGTGAGGGAAGTTTCGTGTGTTGCAGGGTGCAGCTGGAAAATAATTAGAGGCCAACCAGACCGTGATGAGAGCTCTCCATGGTGCTAGCCAGGGCAGGGGAGACGATAGCTCTCCAGCACTCTGTGGCTGATGGCTGGAGAAGCTGTGGATCATCCAGCTCCTCTGGCTTCCTGAGTAGCCCCTGAGGAGGACCCCCATCCTTTTCTCTGTGCCAAGGCCTGAGGGCACAGAAGGCTTCCGCCCTCCAAATACTCTAGATCCAGGAGGAAGCTTCCCCAGCCTGCGTCCCACAAATCTTCCTTTCTCATACATCATGGCTTGTGGCTGGACCACTTTTTCCCATCTCCACCGTGTGCCTGCCCTTCTGGAGCTGCTCTCCCATCGTACTGCCTGGGATCAGGCCTCCTCCCTGCCCCTTCCAATGCTGAGTCACACCTGGAATGCTTCAATTTGGACTTGACCCAGGTCTCCCTCTCTGGAAACTTGAATTTCTTCACCACAACCTAGATGGTGAAGCATATGTGGACAGGATTCACAGAATGAATGGATACATGGATAAATCAGTCGATGAATGGATAAATCAATCGAATGGACTGACTCCAGAGTGAGTTGGTGAACATGTGAATAAGTGAGTGGGGGAGTGAATTAATCACCAAACTGAGAGAGACCAAGTGAATAAACAATCTCATCTCTGCATCTGTGCCCCTGGCAAAGCGTGTGCATTGACACTGGAAAGGAATACAATAAACATAAAATTGTGTGGCTCATTGAGTCTCCATGGAAGATCTCACCAGGAAAGGGGGATTGTGCTTATTCCTTGTCAACGACAAAAGCTACGCTGTCCTCAGGAAGAGCACCAGCTTTGGAACCTGAGCCTTATATCTGGGTTTTATTCCTGGCTTTGTCCTTTTTTTGGCTTGTGACCTTGAGTAAGTTGCTTCACTTCACCAAACCTCAGTTTCCTCTTCAGTGGGGTGAATGAGTACCTATCTGTTGGATTGTCTGGAGAACTGGGGAGGAGGTTGAACATAAGGTGCTTCCTAAGTATGAATCTTTTCTCCCTAAAAGAGGGTGAGGTTTTCAGGTCATTGGGAAATATAACCTTTGGGGCCAGACAAGGAGTGCCTGAAGGTTGCCTAGCAGCATAGTGAGTAAAAGCCACCTTTGGGCTCCAAGGGAACATGCTGTTGTGTGGAAGGACATCTGGGTATAAGAACCTCTGTGAGTACATGGATATACCCAGGGGACACTGTCAACTCTTCTGCCTTTTCCATCCTAGCTCCTGGTGAAAGTTTGGCATCACATGGACCAGGCAAGGGTGGGTATTTTCAGGAGAAATCCTTCTTGGCATGAAGAAGGGAACTTCCTAGAAAGAATCGCTACTAAATACTAGCAGGGGAAGATCAGAGAGAATGTCCACTGGGGCTGAACGTATTAATCACCAAGACTAACAATTTCTATGAACCAGGGAACAGGCAATGATGTGGAGCCCAGGCAACGCCGATGAGACACTTACTTGCTTGTGACCTTGGCAAGCTGTTTAACCTGTGCGCCTCTGGTTCCTCATCTGTGTAATAGCAGAAGAAGTATCTACCTCAATGCTTGGATTAGAGCCCAGCACATGTGTGTGCGCTCGATTGCTCAGTCGTGTCCAACTCTTTGTGACCCCCTGGACTATAGCCTACCAGGCTCCTCTGTCCATGGGATTTCTCAGGCAAGAATAGTGGAGTGGGTTGCCATTTCTTTCTCCAGCAGATTTTTCTGACCCAGGGACTGAACCTGAGCCCAGTACATAGTGAGCAATATATGGATGTTAGCCATTGAATATTGATCATGGCCCTCAACTCTTCACTCCTCTCCTTTACAAGAGGATTACACAACTTCTCCCTGTTGACTTTGGGCTTGGCCATGAGACTTGCCTTGACCAATGGAATATAGGTGGGTGGGACCATGTTCTAGTTCCAAGAAGAGCTTTGAAGAACATCTTCTACAGACTCTTCATCCTGCCTCTACCAAGGAGAACAGCAGAGTCCAGATAATGGTTGTTTCTTTAGCTTTGGAGTTGGGACAAAAAGATACACAAAGCCCAGGTGAGTCTGGTCAGGGCAGGTGAGCCGCAGCTTTTGTGTAATGGGAACAAGAAATAAATGTTTGTTACTACAAGCCATAAGCCATGAGATTTGGGGGTTATTGTTATTGCCACGGAGCTGACTAGTACAGCTGTTATTACTATCATTCTCTCCATTTTACAGATGAGGAAACTGAGGCTCCCAGAGGTTAACTTCCTTGCTCGTGTTTACACAGTAATTAAGGGGGTACAGATGAAATTCAAATGCAGAATCACTCACTCATTCAACAACTAGTGTGGCAGGCCTTAAAAAGGTAGGGAGGACCCTGCTCTCATGGAGCTTACATTCCAGTGGGTAGAAACAGAGAAATACATGTCAAGCGGTAAATAAGCAAGAAAATTTCAGGTGGCCCTAGATAGTTTGAAGCATATAAAATACGGTGATGTGATCATGAATGAGGAAGGAGTGAGGGACTAGCTTGGAAAGGACAGTCAGAGAGGATCCCTGAAGGAAGTCACATTTGTCTCAAGATGTCAAGGGTAAGAAGGAGCCAGCTGTAGAAGGCAATGGGAAGAGCATGGCAAGTGGAGGGAACAGCACGTTCAGAGATCCAGAGGCTAGGACAAAGGGTGTTTCAGGAACAGAAAGGGGCCACAGTGGTTGGAAAGGAGTGAGAGGCAGTGGAAAATCAGCAACAAGAAAGGCAATTAGCGTGTGGCTTTGTTATCTGCACTGTGTACGGACTACAGAATTTATGCTGAGCTCATGGAGGCTTGCAAGCAGAGGAGAGGTGTGTTTGGATTTATGTTTTAGAATTAATATTCTTTTGTACAGAGAAGGAGTGCAAGAGGCCAGCTTGCAACTATGTAGAGTGTAGGAAGGAATGGTGGCTGGGTCCTCGGGTGATTGGGTTGAAATAAAGAAAACTGACCTGCGAGATACTTTAGAAGGAGAAGGCACACGTCCACTGGAGATGTGGAAGTGGGGATGAGATAAAGAGACGACCAGGATGATCTGTTTTGTCATCTTGGGTGGGACGGGACTTGGGGAAAGTTGGAGTGAGTTTTGCATTAAACATGCTCACCTTAGGAGGCCTGTGGGCCATCCAGGGGAGCTATTAAGTGGGCAGTGGGTGGTCCTAGGGCAGAGTTCAGGGCTGGAGGCATAAATGTGGGCATTGCTCCCATACACGTATGATTTTAAAGGGTCAGGATGCGATGACCTGGGGAGTGAGGAAGAGGTGCAGGGTTGGGTCCTAGGAAGCCAGCTGGGGTTAAAGGAGTCAGTAAAACAGTCTGAGAACAAGAAGCCAGCAAGTTACTTCTATACAATCCCAGAGGCAGAACTCATTATTAACAAAGCTCCATGACCCTCGAGGCCTGAGACCACGCTGTATGATGAGATGGTAGCCACCAGCCACATGTGGCTATGGAACATTTAAAATGTGGCCAGTCCACATGGACACAAGCTGTAGGTGTAAAGCACACACCAGATCCCAAAGGGTTCGTATAAAAACCAGAATATAGAATATCTCATTAATAATTTGTATATTGATTACATGTTGAAATGATAATATTTTGATAAACTGGACTGAATAAAATATAGAAGTAAAATTGATTTTACTCATTTCATTTTACTTTTAAATATGTATGCACTGCAATATGTAAAATAGATAATGAATGACCTACTGTATAACACAGGGAACTCTACTCAATACTTATGGGAAAAAAAAACAACAGTGGATAAGGACTTCCTGGTGGTCCAGGGTCTAAGACTCCACTCTCCCAGTGCAAGGGGCCTGGCTTCTATCTCTGATCAGGGAACTAGATCCCATATCCTGAAACTAAGAGTTCCATGCTGCAATTAAAGATTCCGAATGCCACGGCTGCAGCCCAGCACAGCAGAACAAATACATGAATAAATGTCTTTTAAAAAGAGTGCATGCACGTATATGCATAACGGATTCACTTTTCCGTACAGCAGACCACATGGTCAATGAAATCACCTGGGAACGTGTCAAAACACATCACAAATCACCTATATCCCAATGAAAAATGTTTTAAATGAAGCCACTAGAAAACCGACAGCTACTATGAGGCTCACGTTTGTGGTTTTGTACTGTGTTTCTATGGGGCAGTGATAGAAAGACCACAGTGGGGTATCATCCCCAAGTAATGACTTAATTCCCGAAGCGCTGTCCGGAGCTGATTCCGAGAGTTGCTGGGCTTCCCCAGTCAAAACTAAGTGTTAAATCTCTCTGCAAAGACTCAACTGACAAGTTCTCACTCCGGCCCGTGAGGGCCTGTTTTTGCCTAGAAACCGCATGCAATTTTCATCAGAAAACACACACACACACACACACACACAACACGAAACTAAAGAAAGGAGCAGAATTTCCCTGACGCACTGCCAAGCAACTGTTCCATTTCCCACCACACCCTGCAGTTTCTTCAAACACAAAGACGTTTGCCACATGGTCAGTGAAATCATTTGGGAATGTGTCAAAAGAACATCCATGGCATTGGGATGTCTGAGAGTCACAGGATTTCCCCACACCTCATAACCGTCTCAAGGGCTGTCACCTGTCTCCCCAGCTCAGAGCTCCCTGGGGAGTGGTCCCTGTGATAACTCCACAGCCCCATCAGACCCCCCACTCCCGAGGAGGGTTGCCACTGAGGGTCTGTGTGGGCCTTGGGGCACCTTGGGCTCTGAACAATTATCATTTCCCCTTCCTGGAGGGTGTTTGTACTCAGCAGGGTCAGGTAGTGTTTGGAAAATGTGGCATCTCCTTCCTGCCTGCTCACAGCCCGGACTGGCTATGTCACTTTGCCCCAGAGCCATTGAACAAAGCGGACCCTCCGTGGAGCAAGACAGAGATCTCAGAGCTGCAGAGAGAGGCAGATTCAAAGAGACCGCACAAAGACAGAACCTGGAGATGGTGAGACAGAGAACAAAGAGAACACCGAGCAAGAAGGATGCCTTGGGCCCTTGGGTGGGGCCAGGCCTGGAGCCAGCTCAGCAGAGGGGAGTACTTTCATTCATTCACTCATGGAAACGCAAACAGTCTATCTGCTAGGCACTGCACTAGGTGTGGACAACACGCAATGAGAACGACAGATCTGCTGTCTGCCTTCATGGGTGTGATGGGAGAACATTAAACAAAGAACCTGAAAGTGTATTTCTACGGAAAGTGGCAGGTGCTGAGAGGTTAGGGATACAGTGTTGCGACATCCCCATCACAGACAGCTGAGCTAACCTGGGAGACAAGGAAAGGAAAGCCCTCCTTGAGAGAGACCTGTGAACTGAGACCTGAGGGGAGGCTTGGGATTAGCTGCACAAAAGGAAGACTGGACATGCCGAGCAGAGGGAGAGCATGTGCAAAAGCCCCGAGGCAGAGGGGGTAGGAGACAGAGAGCAGGGTGGCTGGAGCAGAGACAGTAAGGAAAGCCTGGCGGGAGATGAATCTGGAAAGGAAGGCAGGGGCCAGACCACACAGGGCCTCATGGGAACGCCAGAGTCAGAGTGGGAAGTAGGGTTGAAACTCTGAAGCCAGAGGCCAGAAAGAGTGGGACATTTGTTTATTTCCAAGGACAGCATGCTCGTGGTGATGCATGGCTGAGGCAGTAATAGAGGAAATGTGACTGAACCATGAGGGGATCACACCTGGAGTCAGCCAGATCTGGATTCACAAGATAATTTTTACTTTGCGGGAGGGTACTAAGGTCCATCTAGTCAAGGCTATGGTTTTTCCTGTGGTCATGTATGAATGTGAGAGTTGGACTGTGAAGAAAGCTGAGCACTGAAGAATCGATGCTTTTGAACTGTGGTGTTGGAGAAGACTCTTGAGAGTCCCTTGGACTGCAAGGAGATCCAACCAGTCCATTCTGAAGGAGATAGGCCCTGGGATTTCTTTGGAAGGAATGATGCTGAAGCTGAAGCTCCAGTACTTTGGCCACATCATGCGAAGAGTTGACTCATTGGAAAATACTCTGATGCTGGGAGGGATTGGGGGCAGGAGGAGAAGGGGACGACCAAGGATGAGATGGCTGGATGGCATCACGGACTCGATGGGCGTGAGTCTGAGTGAACTCCGGGAGTTGGTGATGGACAGGGAGGCCTGGCGTGCTGCGATTCATGGGGTCGCAAAGAGTCAGACACAACTGAGCGACTGAACTGAACTGAATCATGAAGACTGAATGGGATAATTCCTGGGAGGCATGCAGCAGAGCTCTGGTCTGTGGTGAGTGGAAACATATTTGTTGTTGATGTTGTTTGGTCACTCAGTCCTGTCCGACACTTTGCAACACCATGGACTGCAGCAAGCCAGGCTTCCCTACCCTTCGCCACCTCCTGGAGGTGTTCAAACTCATGTCCATCGAAACATATTAGAAAAACAGTGTTCGTCTGTTATTAATATTGTGAAGCTGGGATGGGGCAGCCAAACAGGGAACCCCATAGCAGAGCTGAGGCTCAGGGATAGGACGCTCTGGGTCCATGGAGGACCAGGGTTGGTAAGAGGCAAAGCTAGAGTCAAGCATCCTGGGCAGGGCACTGCCAAGTTCCCCCAAGCTCTGCCACCCAAGTCCTAGGACCTCAGTCTGTGTCTTTCCTCCCACCTGCCAAACAGGCAGGGGTTGGGCTTCTGGCTGGCATCTCCCATGAAGCAGGGGGAGAGAGGAGGTATCCTGGTGTCTCCGTCTCACCACCTTGGTTTTGGAGCTTGAACTGAAGGATGAAGACCCTTATTGCTTGTGCAGTGACTGAGCATCAGCTTCTGAGGCCTCCTCTGGGGGTGCAGTCACTGGGCACAGACTGCGAGGGTGCCTGGGAGGTTGGCATCCAAGGACCACAGACCTCAGGGTCTAAACGGGGTTTAGAGTGTTTTAGGTTTCTCAAAGTTCCCAGAACTTTTTATCTGCTTTTCAGAATTATTGTTTTCAATTTCAAAGGTTTGGAGTTGTTTTTTAAAATGCTGCCCATGCCTGAAGAAATCCGAGCAAAAGAACTTTGGGATTTGGGAGGCAAATAGTATACATGTAGTGTTTATTGGTTTCTCTCTTAATTATAAAAGTAACATATGCCCAAACTGAAAACATGTAAAACACGAAAAAGACAAATTAAAAAACTGACTTAAACCCACTGTCTACATGCACTGAGTATTAATAGTATTACTATTCAGTATTAAGGGTATTACTATATATTTGAAAGTGTTAGCTGGTCAGTCGTGTCTGACTCTGCAACCCTATGGACTATAGCCCACCGGCTCCTCTGTCCATGGAATTCCCTAGGCAAGAATACTGGAATGGGTTGACATTCCCTTCTCCAGGGGATCTTCCTGACTCGGGGAATGAACCTGGATCTCCCACATGGCAGCAGATTCTTTACCATCCGAGCCACCAGGAAAGCCCATTGGAGCTCTTCTACTAGTACATAACAGCCATCACACTTGACCTTTCTGTACATGTTATTTTGTCCTCATGACAACTCTCTCAAGTATATACTGTTACTATTTCACAGATGAGGACAGTGAAGCCTAGAGCAGCTACACAGTTTGTTCAGTCGTTCAAATCAGGTGAGAAGAAGCAGAGTTGGAATCCAAGCCTGTCTGACCTTGGACCCCCACCCCTGCCCCTGCCCCAGATCACCACTCCATCAGTTTCTGTCTTGCATCACATCCTAGCAGTCTGCCTTTCCATGCATGGATGTGCCTTTATAGCTAGATTTACCCTTACACTGACTGCATTACCCAGATTGCTTTGCCGTTCACCCTCTGCACTTTGCAACGTATCATGTCTATTTTCTCAAATCAGTATCTATTCTTCTTTAACATTATCTTTCATGTCTGCATAGCACTCTGCAGTTGAGACTAACAGGGGCCCTCAAGCATCAGTTCCAGCATCACCTGAGAACTTGTCAGGAGTACAAATTCTCAAGTCTTACGCAGAAACCACGGCATCAGAGATTCTGTGGGTGAAACCCCAGAGTCTGTGTCTCAGCAAGCCCTGCTGTGGCTCTGCGTGCTCAGTCATGTCTGATTTTGTGTGATCCCACAGACTGTAGCCCACCAGGCTCCTCTATCCACGGGATTCTCCAGGCAAGAATACTGGAGTGGGTTGCCATTTCCTATTCCAGGGCATCTTCCCCACCCAGGGATCGAATCAGAGTCTCCTGTCTTTCCTGCATTGGCAGGTGGGTTCTTTACCACTACTGCCACATGGGAAGCCCCTGTGATTCTGATGCAGGCTGAAGCTGAAGAATGGATCCTTTGGATATTCCGTGTTTTTCTTAACTGATCTCCTATAACTGGTACATTTAGATCGTTTCTAGGTTTTGGTCATCAAAGATAAGGCACAACAAGCACCCTCCTTTGTCCATATCTGTGAAGATCAAGAAAGTGGGTTTCAAATAAAACAGGTGAAAAATACTGAAGCAAATAAGAACTATNGTTTTTCTTAACTGATCTCCTATAACTGGTACATTTAGATCGTTTCTAGGTTTTGGTCATCAAAGATAAGGCACAACAAGCACCCTCCTTTGTCCATATCTGTGAAGATCAAGAAAGTGGGTTTCAAATAAAACAGGTGAAAAATACCGAAGCAAATAAGAACTATTAATTAGTAAATGTTACGTTTAGCAAGGACTTCCCAGATGGTTCAGTGGTAAATAATCTGCTTGCAATGCAGATGTGGGTTCAGTACATGGGTTGGGAAGATCCCCTGGAGGAGAAGACAGGAAAATCAGGAGAGATTCTGGTCAGACCCAAGAAAGTACTTCCTTTGGTGGCAGGACCACCCGGCAGGAGAAATGTCCCTGGGGTACTTTGTCACCTGTGGCTCAGTCCCCAGACAGCCTGGGAGGCCTCTCCAGCACTAAGCTAAAAAGCTCCAGGCTTTTNTAGCTCTAATGGCAAGGCACCGCGGGCTCTGGCTGCGACGCTCAGCACGGCTTTGCAGCTAGCTCCCTTTCCTGGCCCACTCTGTGATTTCCCGTTAGAGAAGTGAACATGCAGAACTCAGATGACAGTAGCTTGCACTGCCAGGCGCACACACACGTGCACACAAGCCTGCACGCACGCAGGCACGCCGGGCTGGGTTCTGATCCAAAGTCTGGGTGAAGGTGGCAGGACAGCTACTTCCCAACACAGCTACACATCCCCAAAGGTCGGCTTGGGCGCCTCTGCGTCACAGATTGCTAGAGCATCGGAGACGGGGAGCACAGACCGGAAGTTGAGAGACCAGGATACAAGTCCCGGCTAAGAGCTGGCTGCCTGCGTATTCCCATCCTCCTGGTACTGTGCGGTGTGCGGGGTGCACCTCATAGCCTCGAATTGCCACAAAAGTGCTCAAGTGGTTATCATTATCCCATTCTGTGGATTAGGAAGCCAAGATGAAATAACTTGCTTGGCTTCGTATAGCTAAGAGGCAAAGCTGGAACTCGAGCCAGACCTGCCAGAGTACAGGGAAACACAGACTGTTGCTGTTACTCCATTTCTTACTAACTTCATGACCTTCTGGGAGCCTCAGTTTCCTCATCTGCAAAATGGGAACTCATACATCTNGATTGCTAGAGCATCGGAGACGGGGAGCACAGACCGGAAGTTGAGAGACCAGGATACAAGTCCCGGCTAAGAGCTGGCTGCCTGCGTATTCCCATCCTCCTGGTACTGTGCGGTGTGCGGGGTGCACCTCATAGCCTCGAATTGCCACAAAAGTGCTCAAGTGGTTATCATTATCCCATTCTGTGGATTAGGAAGCCAAGATGAAATAACTTGCTTGGCTTCGTATAGCTAAGAGGCAAAGCTGGAACTCGAGCCAGACCTGCCAGAGTACAGGGAAACACAGACTGTTGCTGTTACTCCATTTCTTACTAACTTCATGACCTTCTGGGAGCCTCAGTTTCCTCATCTGCAAAATGGGAACTCATACATCTTCTACCTCCTACACAGGATTGTGATGAGGCTACAGGTTACGTACATACTTACTCAATGAGATTTTTTTTTAAGTCTTTATTGAATTTGTTACAACATTGCTTCTCTGTTATGTTTTGGCTTTTTGGCTGCGAGGCATGTGGGATCTTACTCCCCTGACTGACCAAGGATCAAACCCTCATTGCATGCATTCGAAGGTGAAGTCTTAAGCACTGGACTACCAGAGAAGTTCTCAATGAGATTTTTATGTTGCTTGGTCAGCAGCAAAAAATTGATGCTTTTGAACTGTGGTGTTGGAGAAGACTCTTGAGAGTCACTTGGACTGCAAGGAGATCAACTCAGTCAATCCTAAAGAAAACCAGTCCTGAATATTCATCGGAAGGACTGATGCTGAAACTCAAGCTCCGGTACTTTGGTCACCTGATATGAAGAGCTGACTCATTGGAAAAGACCTCGGTGCTGGAAGAGATTGAAGGCAGGAGGAAAAGGGGACAACAGGGGATGAGATGGTTGAATGGCATCACCAGCTCGATGGACACGAGTTTGAGCAAGCTCCAGGAGTTGGTGATGGACAGGGAAGCCACGCATGCTGCAGTCCATGGGGTCGCAAAGAGTCAGACACAACTGAGTGACTGAACTGACTGGTCCATGTTAAATTCTGGACCAGAGACTCAGACAGTCTTTAGATAGCTGAGAGCATTCTGAATATTCCTTGTAAGAAAACCCCACTCCAATAACTTGGAAAAAATTCTTTTCATTTTGAGAAAGAGTGGAACTGATAGATTGTGGAAGAAGCACCCTAGCCAGAGTTGGGATGCCTAAAAAGGACTCAAGGTGATGCATTTCTCAAGACTTTCACTTTGACAACCGCCCACCCACCCCCGCCCCCGGGCTCATTGCCTTGAACTCAGAGAAAAAGACCAGTGATGGTATCTAAGGCATCTGATGCTTCAGCCTCAGGGCTCTTGCGCACTCAGCAAACAGCATAGCCACCCTACACTTTCTGCCTCTGACTGTCTTTGTTAACTGTCTCCTAGGTCAGTTTTCTGGGTCTTAGACTAAAGGAAGACATTTACTTTTGTTTGTACTTGAGTCATAGACCATCAAGAAAGCATGAGTTGGCAGTCAGAAGGCTGATTTTCCTATGTCTTGAGGCCTGAACACAGGATGGATGAAGCCACTGTGTCAGACCTGGTCAGACCGAGGTCACCGAGTTTCTATTCCAGACAGCAGCCTTCTCCTTCCACCATCGTGCGTGTGAGCCAAGCCATAGCCACTAGCATGGTGGGGCTGGAAGGCTGTCTGACTTGCCAGTCTGTCACCTCCACATTGAGGTGTCCCAGCTGTGGGCACCCGGGGAGAGGTGCATTCCAAGTGTGCCAGGCGCCAGCAGGCGGTGTTCTGTAGTGAAGCTGATCTGAGCCCTTCGTCCCAGACCCAGGATGGGGGCAGTGGAGGAGCTGGGGGGAGAACCACAGGAAAAATGCTTGCAGGCCCCAGAGAAAGCTGAGCTTGCAGGGAGCCACCTTTTGGTTGAAGCTCCCTCACTCTTACCTTTTCCTGCTCAGGCCCCAGGAGCAAAGGAGCCAAGAGCCTCCTCCCCTCACTTTACATGCAAGATTCTTCTCCCCACTCTGGGAGAGCTTCTGGTCACATCTGCTTGAGTGAGTTAGTGCACTTTTCTCAAGATGTATGTGTATGTGTGTGTATACATGTACTCAGATAGGTGGATACATAGGTATTTGCATATGTGAACATGTTGATGTGTGTGTGCATATAAGTGTTAGTACAAGCACAGCCCTTGTGTTCGCACGTACGTGTGCATTCTGAGCCCCCTTCCCCCTGACTCTTTTCCCTGCCTGGGTAGGACATCTCCTGGGCCCCTGCTCGTGGCTTCTTGTCTCCTGAGTCTACACGCTCCCAGGGGATCTCATTCTTGTTCATAGCTTCTTTGCTTCCCTCATGAAGACAAAACTCCCAAATCCATGCCTCCAACCTCGACCTCTTTTTCAAGCTCTAAGGCCTTATTTTCAGTTGATAATCTGTGTACATCTCACCCAATGGTCCCAAATTGTCTCTTATCACCCTTTCCCCCAAACTAGGTCTCCCTCCAGGCCTAATGATGCCTGAGATGGGCACGGCTGCCCTCCCAGCCTCCTTCGTGCTCTCATACCTCACCCCACAGAGGCTGAGTGGCTCCTCCTTGTGAAACACGACTTCTCTATTTCACCACTGCTGTCCTAGACCAAGCTCTTCCCATCACACGCCTGTGACCTGGTCTCCCCACATCCAGGCCCTCTGGCCCCAATGCATCCAATTCAGAGGGGTGGAGTTCTTTTTATAAGCGTGAACCAGACCTTATCATTTCCCATTCCAAACCTGTGATTGGGTTCCTGCGGCCTTTGGAGCCAACTGTATCTCTTTTTTTTAAGTATATTTGACTTACAATGTTGTGTTAGTTTCAGGAGTATAGCAAGTGATTCAGTTATATACATGTATGTGTATATATATAAAATTTTTAGATTGCTTTTCCATTATAGGTTACTAGAAGATATTCTACAGTATACAATGCTGTACAGTGGGTTATTGCTATTTATCTGTTTACTGTCTAGTAGTATTTAGCTGTTGAGCTCAAACTCCTAATTTACCCTTCTCCCTCTTCTCCTTAGGTAACCATAAGTTTGTTTTCTGGTCTGAGTCTGTTTCTGTTTTGTAAATAAGTTCACTCATGTCATCTCCTTTCTAAATTCCACATATAAGTGATAGCAGATGACATTTATCTTTCTCTGACTTAGTGTGATAATCTCTAGGTCATCCATGTTGCAGCAAGTGACGTTATTTCACCCTTTTTATGGCTGAGTAGTATTCCATTTCACATTCTTCTTGATCCACTCCTCCTGTGATGGACACTGAGGGTGCTTGCAAGTCTTGGAAGCCAACTACCCCTTAACCCGATGCTCTCCTCTGGTGCTCACTGCCTGTGGGTCCCTGGCCGTGCTCCTTGAACTCTGAGCCACACCAGGGCTTTCATGGTGGCAGGATGACAGCTGGGCAAACCAACATTTGAAAGTACCACCAAGTGTCTTGTATGTAAAATATATGCTTTTATGTGTTGCATAAATATGTATAAGTATTATATAAAATATGTATTTTCTTCAGGTTCCTTGGTTTGCAGGGAGAAGCAGTATGTATTTATGTATGTGCAAATTTGCAAATATGAAGGGAAATGAGTGTCGCGTATAACGGCATGCACGGAAATACTTTTATCTTTCTCATTCTTTCATTCAGCAAGCAGTCGAGTAAGCATCTGTTGATCCGACCACGTACCATGTGTTGGTTCAAATGCAGAGAAAGACCCAGGTTCTAGTCCCTAGGAATCTGGCATCATATATGAACTTCCTCTCAAGTCAGAAGCCCTGAGAAAAATCCAGGTTTCAGCAGTCAAATCCTAACTCCCTTGCTCAGTCAGAGTTCATGGTGGTGTAATGATGTTTACGGTGTTTACACGAATACCCGGCTGGCCCTGTCCCTCCATTGCTGAGGGGCCTCTCACCTGGAGTTACTTGCCCTGGAAATCACCCGGCTTCATGGAGTCCTTCTGCAAGACAGCATGTCTGTCCTCTGCCCAGCTCTTTTCTGCTGAGCGTGAGTCCCTGGCCAGTGCAGACAGTGGCCTGGACAGAGCTAGAGCAAGGCCCCGGCACACAGACCTTGGGAAAGAAAGCCACACTTGCTTTTGTGGGGGCAGGGAAGTGGAGGTCGCCGAGACTCCATCAAACTGAAGTCTCTCCAATTTACTTTCAGGAAGGAGCTCCATTAACACGAGCGTTTGGGGAAAAAAACAAAAACACTAATCACCATCCAAAATGTACATGCTATTTCCCATCTGGTGTGCAGAATTGGATCGTCTCGGGAGTCTCGGGAAAATGCAGCAGATGGGCTGGGTTTGGAGCGCGTCTCCCCACAGGCAGCGAGGAGAGGAGGAAGAGACTTGGCACGGCAGCCAGCCTGAGTGAGGGATGCTGGGCCCCACCGGGCCCCCATCAACTGGTCCTGCAGGAACCCTCCCCACTGTCAGATGCCTGCCGCCGCCAGAGCAGCTGTGTTGGCTGCCCCTGTGGCTTCCGGTCCATCCTGGGAAGCAGTGGCTCATGCCCTCGGTTTGCAGCAACTCTGCTACAACTCAGGCCTCAGCGGTGCCAGGGAAAGATTCGAGAACCTCGCACGTTTGCTGCTACTGTGCACCGAGGGCCAGCCACTCAGCAAGGTTCGTCGTTAGGCTCCCAGAGTCACCAAGCGGGACCATTGCTGATCACTCTGCCTGCACACGGTATTGCTTGGTTTGGATGCCTCCAGGGAGGGGGTTTAGGGGTGCTTCAGGAAGGATGGGGGCAGAGAGATGGGCCGCTGCTGGGGAGAAGGCATTGTCCTCAAGCTTCTGGCCAGCCAGACCCGGGGAATAGGTGACCAGGGTCTCCAGGCTGTACCACTGCAAAAGGGGCTGTGTATCCCTGAGAGCAGCTTAGCCTGTGACCTTTGAGTGGACTCAGAAAGGAGAGAGGTGCGTGCAGCAGGCAGGAGGCTGGATCAGCTCCTAGCACATGGAAACAGAAACTGGGAGGGAAAGCATCAGGTTCGGAAACAGGGCCACTGGAGAGAGGGACCATGGAGACGGCAGGGAGTGGACAAAGCTCCCCATTCCCCGCTTACAGGGGCCCCTAGAAAGGGGGTGCCCCTCCTCCTTCATCGGATCCTGCAGATGACTGCTGTCCTATCAAATAGCAGGATGCCACCGACACCTTTCATCTCTGCTGTGAATTTCGATCCCACTCCCTGGGACAGCCCTCCCCACCCCCCTCCNAGAAACTGGGAGGGAAAGCATCGGGTGTGGAAACAGGGCCACTGGAGAGAGGGACCATGGAGACGGCAGGGAGTGGACAAAGGTCTCCATTCCCCGTTTACAGGGGCCTCTAGAAAGGGGATGCCCCTCCTCCTTCATCGGATCCTGCAGATGACTGCTGTCCTATCAAATAGCAGGATGCCACCAACACCTTTCATCTCTGCTGTGAATTTCGATCCCACTCCCTGGGACAGCCCTCCCCACCCCGCTCCCCACCATCTAATTAAAGGGAAGAAAGTAATTAAGGAAGGACATGTAACATTCCCTGTAACACTGAACTTAATAACGGCCCTCGGCCCCTCCCCCTTCTGATCCATAAATATGACATGCAGAACAACCCTCCACAACACCGAATTGTTTATTGCTTGCTAAGCTGGAAAGCACTTGAATTAACCTCCTGCATAAGTGGAGTTAGGAAAGATCCAGGCGTCTTTAAGTGGAAAGAGCCAGACAGCGTCCTTGTCAGAGAACCCAGAGGATGGAGCCTCACTCATTTATATAAGCATTCACTGAGTGCCCACTATGTGACGGACCATTTGGTAGTGCTCAGGATGCAGAGGAGAATAAAAAGCATCGCCTTGGCCGTTGGAGTCATATCGTGTTTGTAGTTTCAAAAGTGGCAGCTGTGACCCAGGAAGAGGAGGCCCTGATGCCCCCGGATAAGACCCTTGAGGCTGGTGGCTAAAAATGAGATGGGAGGGCGGCACCCCAGGGCCCCACCTCCCGGTCCTGGCTGAACCATTGCTGATCAACAAGCCTATTTTAGACACCAGGCACTGTAGATACGCAGTGGATGAAGATAAGGCAGACACTGCCCACCCACTCAACCTAGAGAAATTCACAGTTAAGGTGGGGAGACAGCCTAGGACCCAGCATGAACTAGAGCATAAAAAGAGCCACTCCTTGAACAAGATATGTGCACAGCGCAGGAAAAACACAGGGACAGGAACAGTTAACTCTGGGGGAGTTCTAGAAAGGATCACAAAGGAGTTGACATTGAAGTTGGGTTTTGAAGCATAGCTAGGAATTCCCAGTGGAGAAAAGGGCACAGGAAAATCTAGGTATTAGGAAAAGTTCGTGCAAAGACTTAAGGCATGGAAAAGGAGGTGGCCTGTTTGGGCTGAAGTGAAGAGGGGTTGGGGGCAGGTGAGGGTGGTGAGGGGAACCATGGAGACGGCTGAAGAGAGGAAAATAGCCCACAGTCCATGAAAGGTGATGTAATCTAGAGGTTAAGAGACCTGGAGAAGGAGGCCTGGATTCAAAACCTGGCCTCACCACTTCCACGTGCATCTCATTCCGTTTCCTTATCAGTAGAGCGGAGTGAATAATAGTACCTACTTTACAGGGAAGTTGTGTGGATCAAAAAAGTGAAAAACCATACAGTGCCTGGCACACAGCAAGAACCAGTAAATGTATCTGATTACCACTGAATTCATATCACCATTCCACCTAACATACTTCTCCCTGAGCCACGGGGACAGTTTGAGCAGAAGAGCAACACCCTATTCGCAGGGTGCACTTGGGACTGATGCCTCTAAGAGTGGTTTAGACTCACTACGTTCCCAAACATCATCACAGTCCCAGAATGCCCCAGGACACTTGTTCAAATACCTGTTCCCAGGCCTGCCCCAGAATCACCGAGTCCAGGTCCCCCAGATCAGGAGGGATATTTTGGAGAGGATAAAAAATATTCTAAAACTGGATCGTGGGGATGGTTGCACCACTAAGTTTACTAAAAAATCATTGAATTTTACACTTACAACAGATGAAATTTAGGGCATGTAAACGGAGCTCAACAAAACCATCATTTAAAAAATCCCCCAGGTGATTCTGTAAGATAGCTCAGCCTTGGAGGTCAGGGAGGGGTTAGGCAGGGAACTCAGAACCACAGGGCTGGTAGGCAAGCTGGGGGGAAAGAAGGACAGTGAAGGTGGAGTAAATCCCACAGCAGGCTGAGCCAGCTCGCCTGGATTTGAGGCTGCTTCGCTGGGCTTAAACTGCTCTCTCATCTTTATCAAGGAAGCCATTGGATTTCGCTGAGGGCTCTCCCTCCTCCTCCAAGGCTNGTGGAGTTAGGAAAGATCCAGGCGTCTTTAAGTGGAAAGAGCCAGACAGCGTCCTTGTCAGAGAACCCAGAGGATGGAGCCTCACTCATTTATATAAGCATTCACTGAGTGCCCACTATGTGACGGACCATTTGGTAGTGCTCAGGATGCAGAGGAGAATAAAAAGCATCGCCTTGGCCGTTGGAGTCATATCGTGTTTGTAGTTTCAAAAGTGGCAGCTGTGACCCAGGAAGAGGAGGCCCTGATGCCCCCGGATAAGACCCTTGAGGCTGGTGGCTAAAAATGAGATGGGAGGGCGGCACCCCAGGGCCCCACCTCCCGGTCCTGGCTGAACCATTGCTGATCAACAAGCCTATTTTAGACACCAGGCACTGTAGATACGCAGTGGATGAAGATAAGGCAGACACTGCCCACCCACTCAACCTAGAGAAATTCACAGTTAAGGTGGGGAGACAGCCTAGGACCCAGCATGAACTAGAGCATAAAAAGAGCCACTCCTTGAACAAGATATGTGCACAGCGCAGGAAAAACACAGGGACAGGAACAGTTAACTCTGGGGGAGTTCTAGAAAGGATCACAAAGGAGTTGACATTGAAGTTGGGTTTTGAAGCATAGCTAGGAATTCCCAGTGGAGAAAAGGGCACAGGAAAATCTAGGTATTAGGAAAAGTTCGTGCAAAGACTTAAGGCATGGAAAAGGAGGTGGCCTGTTTGGGCTGAAGTGAAGAGGGGTTGGGGGCAGGTGAGGGTGGTGAGGGGAACCATGGAGACGGCTGAAGAGAGGAAAATAGCCCACAGTCCATGAAAGGTGATGTAATCTAGAGGTTAAGAGACCTGGAGAAGGAGGCCTGGATTCAAAACCTGGCCTCACCACTTCCACGTGCATCTCATTCCGTTTCCTTATCAGTAGAGCGGAGTGAATAATAGTACCTACTTTACAGGGAAGTTGTGTGGATCAAAAAAGTGAAAAACCATACAGTGCCTGGCACACAGCAAGAACCAGTAAATGTATCTGATTACCACTGAATTCATATCACCATTCCACCTAACATACTTCTCCCTGAGCCACGGGGACAGTTTGAGCAGAAGAGCAACACCCTATTCGCAGGGTGCACTTGGGACTGATGCCTCTAAGAGTGGTTTAGACTCACTACGTTCCCAAACATCATCACAGTCCCAGAATGCCCCAGGACACTTGTTCAAATACCTGTTCCCAGGCCTGCCCCAGAATCACCGAGTCCAGGTCCCCCAGATCAGGAGGGATATTTTGGAGAGGATAAAAAATATTCTAAAACTGGATCGTGGGGATGGTTGCACCACTAAGTTTACTAAAAAATCATTGAATTTTACACTTACAACAGATGAAATTTAGGGCATGTAAACGGAGCTCAACAAAACCATCATTTAAAAAATCCCCCAGGTGATTCTGTAAGATAGCTCAGCCTTGGAGGTCAGGGAGGGGTTAGGCAGGGAACTCAGAACCACAGGGCTGGTAGGCAAGCTGGGGGGAAAGAAGGACAGTGAAGGTGGAGTAAATCCCACAGCAGGCTGAGCCAGCTCGCCTGGATTTGAGGCTGCTTCGCTGGGCTTAAACTGCTCTCTCATCTTTATCAAGGAAGCCATTGGATTTCGCTGAGGGCTCTCCCTCCTCCTCCAAGGCTGCCTCGGGCACCAGCCCCGCCCACCTGCTATTGTAGCGCTTGGGTCGTTCCAGGCCAGGCTCTCCAGGCGCCCTGAGAGCTCCCCCAAGGCAGGCAGACAGAGGGGCACAGATACACGGTCAGCCAGCACACGGTGGGTGCCCCGTGCATGCACTGCCCAGGCTTCCTTTCTGTGTGGGGTGTGAATGGCTCTTTAGCACTTAGGTGGGGCCCCAGGCACCTGGCTTTGCAAAGATCTTCCCAGGAGCTGATGCTAAGCTTGGCCTTCTGCTCCTAGTGGCTCGGAAGCTACTTTCGCTAAGATACTGTGTGTTTGTATGCACACTCAATCGTGTCTGACTCTGCAACCCCGTGGCTCCTCTGTCCATGGGATTTCCCAGGCAAGAATACTAGTGCGGATTGCTGTTTCCTTCTCTAGGAGATCTCGACCCAGGGATCAAACCTGTGTCTCTTTTTTGTGTCTGCTGCATTCTCAGGCAGGTTGTGTACCAGGGGAGCCTCTGCTAAGATACCGGTTTTCCTGTAGCATCTGATGGAAAAATCAGAAACAGCTTTTTGGCCAACCCCCAATTTATTCATCTCCTTCCCCTCCTTCCTCTCTGTCCCTCCCCCTGCTCCTGACACCTGTCTTCATCTGTGTTTCTTCTCCTCTTCAAGGCTGGGAGCAGCTTCTAGGGGAGGGGGTCTGCCTCCCAACCCCCAACCCCTTCTTCTCTTCCCTGGGTCGCCATACCTCCTACCTGTCTTTCTTGGCTGAGTTTCAGGAGCTCTTACTTTAGACGACCCCTAGTTTGTCACTTCTGTGGATTCTAAAGTTCTCATCTGTCTCCTCAAACTCTCCATGTATTCCTTCTGTCCTTTGCTGTGACCCCCAGAATCCCTTCCTGCACCTCCTCATCACGCCCTGTGCCCCTTGCCCTCCACCATTTATCCCCTGGACCCCACCTGTGGCCGTGTGGTCCTCCCATGTCACCTCAGCCTCCTGGTCTCCCCACGCCAATAATGCTTGCTGAACAGGAACACATGAATGAATGAGGGAAGCAGCTGTGCAGATATTCAGAACTAGCTTGAAGTGTGATTGGTGCAAAGTGCTTTTCCTTGAATTGTCTGGAAAGTTGTTTCTATTTTTTGCTCACTGGTATGTAACTCTCCACCAGAAACTGGAATTCTCGTCCATACCCCTGTCCTTCTGCCCTGGTCTCTGGCCATGGGATCGAAAATCAGGAAGATAATAGCCTTCTGCCTAAGGGCTCCTGCCTCCCTGGGTTACATCCCCCACACTGGCTGTCTCAGGCGGCACCCAGGAGAGCCACATAAACAGCCCGCCAGGGTCCTATCCTAGCTGCTTTGTTGTGGGACCACCATCCAAGACTCCAATGACCTAATGTGCAGGGAACCTCCTGTACTTGGCAGGGAAAACCAGAGGGCCATCCAGAGCCCCCAGTGTCTGAATCTTACTCTCTGTCCCCATCCCCTGGTTCTCACCTGTCCTCAAGCTGCTCAGAGCTTTGGGCTTCTCTGAGTATCTCTGAGCATCCTGGTACTTGGAAGGGATGGACATACATGCTTGAGAGCAAAGGGACTCAGCCAGCTGAGTCAATAGAATGAAATGAAGCCGAATCAGAGAAATGAGGCTGTGGCCACTGGCACCTGTCCTGTTTACTCAACCCAACACAACCCAGGTGGAAGAGGGGAGCCTGGGATTAACTGGCTGGAAGAACCTGCTTTCCCATCACTCTGTCTTCCTGGTGCCTGAGAGATAACACAGAGCTGGGTCTGGCTCCTGCAGCCTGGCCTCCTCCCTCCCCAGTCCAGGGCTCTCACCCGAGCCTCCTCTCCCTACTCTCCTCTGCAGCTGCCTTCCTTCTGTCCTCAGAGAGCACAGCTCGGGGCTTGGGGCCCCCAGCCCTACCTGAAGTCTCTGAAGGCTCCCTGCTCTGAGTGGGGTGGGAAGGATGTGTTCTCTTTCTAAATGGAATCTTCTGAATTATGTCTCTTACAGGTTGGGAAGTACTCCTGGGGATCAGAAGATCCTGGATTGAGATCAGAGAGGGGTCAGACACATCACCAAGGACAGGACCAGCAGGAAGCCCAGGTGAGTAGGGATTGGGGCTTGCTGGGGAGGAGGGAGCCTGGAGAGTTTTCCAAACCTGACAGCAGGTTTGGGGGTCAAGCTCTAGGCTTCCGTTTCCTCTGGCAGCCAGCCTGCCCGTTGTATGAACACAGAGACTCGCCCCCAGTGCACACACAGCTTCTGTGGGTGCTGTCCTCATAGTGGGAGTGAGTGGGGGGAGGGGAGCAGAGGAATGGCCTGACTTGCATCATTCCTCTGAGCCCCTCCCACTCACACACATCCAGTGAACCCTGGGGGCCCGGAGCCAGGTGTGTGCATGTGTAATGCAGGCTTGCAGGAAAGAGGGTTATTTTTTTCCCCTAGGGTGTACTCAGGTGTCTGACATGTCCTTGAAGAAGGGAGAGTTCATCACTAAGTACAACACGCCCTGACCATGTGCTGGATACATTTCTGAGGACGTCACACGTATTAACTCATTTAATGCTGACAACAACCCTGCTGGGCAGATACTATTATATCCCCATTTTATAGACAGGAAAGAGAGGCACAAGAAATAAGGTAAACTGCCCAGGGGTACTCATCTGGCAAGAGACAGGGCACATGTGGAGCCAGCTGCCTGGCTCCAGGTCCCACTTTCACTAGTCCTAGGTGGGTGCCAGTAGCTGAGTGTGCCAGTCTGTGCATGCCTGCAGTAGCACAGGCATCTTTTTGTACTCGAGTGTTTGTGTATGCAAAGCGCCAGGAACAGGTGCGCTCTCACGCTCGCCTGCCCAGCTTCGTTCAATGAAATCTTGAGGAATCTACCCCTTCTCCTTCCACCAGAAGAGCCTATAGCTTTCCTCGTTCCAGGCTGCATCCGACCAGCTCCCTGAGGCTGGTGCTTTCCTTCTCCGCGCCCTCCCTGCCGGGGACAAGACACCGGAAGGAAGACCAGCACAAAAGCAGAGCACACTGAGTGTTCAGATACAATGCGGGGTGCGCTGGATTTCCAGCACCGGCTGCAGCTGGAGTTCTGGCCACCCCCAGCCCCGTTCTGCACACAAACAGTAGTACTTCCTTCCACCTTTGACAGTTGCTGAAGGAAAATCTCTCCCTAGATCCACGCAGGATAGGGGCTATATTCCCTGAGATCCTGTGTATTATGAGGTGAGGGCTGAGACTGTCTAGATCAGAGCCCAGATCTGAGATCAACGGTGAGTTGGAGACCCAGTGCCCACACCCCTCTGGCCTTGGGGCAGGGAGGTAGCATCTTTTCCCCACAGCCTGCTGTCCCCATCTTCCCCGGGGTCCTCCACCCAAGGGCATGTGCTCCTCTCCACTCCCAGCCTGGCTGCCTGCTGCCTCGCCTGTCTTGTGGGCAGAGCAGCGCCATACCTGCAAGTCAGAGAGGCACAGGTGTGCCCGCGCCGCTCACACAGCGTACCACCTGCTGGAATCTTGGCGGAGGGCGGGCTTGGGATGGGATCCACGGGAGAGACAGTCTGTGGCATAATTAAGAGGGAGCAAAACGCAAAACGAAGCAATGTTTTCCTTCCTCTCTTTTCTGCCACTTGCCCTGATTATTTTCCCACTTTGAAATTCTACGTCAACTTTAATTAAGCTGGCCTCGGGCAGGGAAGTCTGGCAAACTTGGAGAAGTTCACTTGTTTATTTTCTTATCACTTGGTGATTGGATTTTCGTGTTTCGCTTTCTCGCTCTCTGAGGAGGGATGACGGCAGCCTCCTGCCCGTGGGGGCACAGGTGTAGACAGGACTGCTCATCGCAGCCTCCAAAGAGGGTACTTCTGCAGAAAAATCTACCGACGGCTGACTCACACTCTAGTTTCACCCCACCTCTTATTACATCCTACAAGGTCAGCGTGTGGGAGCAGGGTGTCCAGCAGCTGAGAGGGCACTGGACTTGAGCTACCGGAACTTGCGTCAAAAGCTCAGTTTGCGGCTTATTTGCTGGGCACAGGTCATTCATGCATCCATCCATTCTTTCATTCACTTGCTCATTCACCTGCTTTCTCTCACCTACTCTTTCGCAAATTCATTTAGTCTCCTATCATCTACTCTCCAAAGCCCTGAGCCAACTACATGCCTGCTTCTGCCCCACCCTCAACCCCAGCAAGGAGTTTGTTCTCCAGTTATTTGGTTCCTTTAAGCTCATTTCTTCATCCCTTGGTTATTTCAAGGACAAAAGGATCCTGTGAATGGAGGCCAGTGGGGCTTCTGGCTTGGTGTGGTGGCATCACGGTTGGGCTTCTCTGGTGGCTCGGATGTACAGAATCTGCCCACCATGCGGGAGATCCGGGTTCAATCCCTGGCTCAAGAAGATCCCCTGGAGAAAAGAATGGCAACCCACTCAAGTATTTCTGCCTGGAGAATTCNAGGGGACGACAGAGGATGAAATGCCTGGATGGCATCACGGATTCGATGGACATGAGTCTGAGTGAACTCTGGGAGTTGGTGATGGACAGGGAGGCCTGGCGTGCTGCAATTCATGGGGTCACAAAGAGTTGGACACAACTGAGCAACTGAACTGAACTGAGGTGCTCTGAAGGAGTCACAAAGCTTGGGTAGCTAACTGGTGAATTCAGTACAGTGCTGCGGCACCCTGGGCTGTATCATAAAGTTGGGTGGTATTTGACGCTCAGGCTGAAGGCTGAGGACAAGAGAAGCAGGCAGTGGCTGCCCAGTCTGGTGGGGAGGCAGCCCATGAATGGCAGTTAATGAGTGAGTGACTGAGGGGATGAATGTGTGAGTATTTAAGGAAGTGGGTGATTGAGCAAAGGACCGGACACATGAGTGGATGAGTGAACAACTGAAGGCCTGATGCGTGCCTGAGTGAAAGAGTGGGTGAGTAAATGCATGCGTGAATGTGGGAGTGAGTGGGTAAAGGGAATGCATGAATGAGTGAGGGACGAAAGAGCAAATGAGTGAAGGGTTAGTGAACGAGTCCCTAAGTGACTGAATGAATGAATTAGAAATGACTGAATGGATGAGAGGGTGAATGCACCAGGAGCTGAGTAAATGAATCAGTGGAAGAGTGAATGAGTGGCTGACCCTACAGATGGATGAATTAATGTGGCCACATGAATGTCTAGTGGTGACCAAGGGATCTCATGAACGGGGAACGACTGAGTGACTCTCCTCCCGCCTTTGGTAACAGGGCTTGGAAGGGGATGGTTTCTGATGGGCAATTCTCTCCTCCTCTCCCACTGAGCAGCAGAATCCCCCGTCAGCTTTGGAACCATTGGAGACTGTTCCATTATGCACAGATACAAACAGGATCGCCTTAGCGTTTACGTCTCCCCCAGAACTGCACCCAAACTACTGAAACGCAGGTGTCAGGAAAATAACAGATCTCTGGTGGCTTGCTTACCTGTCCCCCTTACTGCTGAGAAATAGCTCACAGCAGCAGGTTAAACTGACAATAAATACCGGAATTGACTTCAGTGGGAATGAACTTGCTTGACTGTTGACAAAAATTTCAGGTGATGCAACTCTCACAGGGCTTGCTGCTTGCTCAGGTGGCAGCCGGCCGCTCTGTGCCTCTTCCTTCTCAGAGCAGGAACAAACGACCCAGGATGACAAAAGGGTGCCCATTCCTGAACCAAGAGGCAGGTCACAGCATCTTGAGAAGGGCCGAGGCTTAGCTCTGGAAGTTGGCACGGAGGGAATTTGCCGAGGAGAGGGTGCTGTTAAGTGAAGAGTGGGGATGAGGAAGGCCTCCCCCTCCTCTTGTCTCCCGTTCAGGAAGGTGACAAAGATCAGTCGAGGGCTGGCAGCCCTCCAAGTTGAGATGGGGGTGAGGTTAATTTCTCCCCCATTCTCATTAGGGCTCCCTGAGCACATACCAGGCTAGTGGCTGCCACTTAGGGGAGTGGCCAGAGCCCGCCTGCAGCCTGCCCGGCCGGGCAGTCTGAAGGGAGATGAAGGTAGGCAGGCTTCGGCAGAGGGCACTCACGTCCTAGGAATCTGCACTCAGCAACCACACGCCTGTGTTCCGTGGTTTCCTGGGGAAGCGGAGATCATGAATCTCGGTAACTCGAGCCCAGGGCCCCATCATTCACCGTGATTGTGGGGAGATTGAGAGCTGGAGTGGATCAGTCTAAACAAAACACACACACAGGGGACTCTTCCAAATGGGCCCGCTTGGCCATCACTGGAGGAGCCCTCCCGCCGCTGGGCGGAAGCAGGGGAGGTGCTCGGGAGGGGCCCTGCAGCTTAGGACTTCCTCCTCCCCCATCCCCACCTGTGAGCCGGTGGGAGACATGAATCTTGCTGGCAGCGACTTGGGCCAGCTCAGCCATTTTCAGGGATGTTAATGAAATGCAGGAGCACTTGTCCTTTCAGACAGCGGCCCCTTTTATTTTGGAATGAAAAGCTGCATTAGTCTGAATGAGGTTGGGAGGCCTCATAAATCCGCTCTGCCTGCCTCGTGGGGGAGTGAGGAGCGGAGGCCTGGCTTGTGGGATAGACTTGTTTACCAACAATTCAAGAAGCCGGGATTGGTGGCTCCCAATCCCCGGAGATGCCGCTTGAGATCGTGCCAGCTTTGGTGCCTGCTGGTGGCAAGGCAGCCGGGAGAGGTGCTCGACGGCAGAGACAGGGGGCTGCAGGTTCCTCCCGACACTCGCTGGGGACAGCGGAGCTCCCAGTTCGCTCTACTGAAGGGCTCAGATCCTAGTCCGCCCGCAGCATTTCTATAAGCAGCCAGCAGCCCAGTAGGTCTGCACAGGCGGTGATGAAGGTCCTCTGCTGAAGCCTGTCCCCTGCTCAGTCCAGGTGGGACAGGACAAAGGTCAGGCCCGCAAGCTTAGGATGCAGATGGGCCCGCATGGGGGTCCTGGCTTCCCACCCACAAAGCCTGGCAGGGATGGCCAATGCAATTAGAGGGAGGGGAGAGGAGGGAAGGGCAAGGGGAGAATGGGAGGGGACGAAGGAGGGGGAGGAGAAGGGTCACACACTAGCTGTGTGCCGTTGGACCTCCCCGACTCCTCTGAGGCTCGGAGTCTTCAACAGTAAAATGCAAAAATCATCCGGATCCTACCACAGAGGGCTGGGAGAAGGTCAGACGCAATGATGCACAGAAGGGTGGCTGAGCAGGGCGTGGTCTGGAGCACAGAGAGTGTGTGATAAGCACCAGTGGCCACTGTCATCTCGGCTGTTGCTCCTGTTGTAGTGCACCCCATCCTCCCCTGACCGGGAGCGAGCCGGCTGCTGTCAGTGTGGGGAGACCTCTGCACGCAGAGACAACGGCTCGCAGCCAGGTCCAGAATAAGGCCTGGTCCCCCTCTGGGGGCAGCCGGCTTCCTGCTGACCCTCGGTTCCAGCTGGATTTCCAGGCCCATGGACTGAGTCCCACAGCCTCTGCAGCTGGAGGCTTTCCCCGACACAGCCAACATGGCAGCAGAGGAGAGCCTCCCTCCGCAGCGCTGGCTGACTCCCACTCACTCTGGGATGCAGCAGGAGCAAGGCCTGGCGATGCTGCTTCCCTGGGGGTGCTGAGGGGGCTGCAGAGCCACACACTCAAGCCCCGGGGTCCTCAGATTGCCCCTCCGCTTCCCCCATGTGCTTCTCCAGGGCCAATCTCTTTCTTGGAAACTACTGCTTCTCCTCCCCCTGCTCCTCACCCTTCATCCCTCTCTCACCACTGGCCTTTGCCAGAGTTCTGGTCCAGGGCACATACCTACCCATTCCCTGGAGTTACACCTCTACAAGTTCCGCTCTTCGGTTTTCCAGCCAGGTCACTTGTTCCCTGCCCCTCTCNGCTTCTCCTCCCCCTGCTCCTCACCCTTCATCCCTCTCTCACCACTGGCCTTTGCCAGAGTTCTGGTCCAGGGCACATACCTACCCATTCCCTGGAGTTACACCTCTACAAGTTCCGCTCTTCGGTTTTCCAGCCAGGTCACTTGTTCCCTGCCCCTCTCATGGCAAGAGGCTGCCTGCAGGATAACCAACACAGATCTAGCATCCCGGCGCGCCCCTCCTCCCCTAGCCCCTAGCCACTCAGGGCCCAGCTGAAATTTTACCAAAAACACCCTAGGAAGATAGGTACCAAGCAGCTTGCAAAGGTTTTGGGGTTCGCTTGCCTTCTTGTTTTTTCTTTTTTCTTCTTGGACACTGTTGGCGATGTCTTTTTAGCCTTACATCTATTGCCTTGAGTCCAGATTCTGCCATTGCCTTTTCCATTTCCTTCTCAGGGCACTGGAATATCCTTCTTTAGTCATCAGCCAGGACTTTCTGGTTCCTGGGAACAACTAAACCAGCTGTGGAAGCTGATAAGTTCTGGGAATGGGGTGTCCACTCTTGAAGAGGCACCTTCAGCTTTACCCTAGAGGGCGGGGCCTTCTGCTCCCTTCTCCTTGCCGGTGCCCACTGAGACCCGTAACTCTCTATCAAGAGGTGGCAGCTGCTGCTTCCCTGGCTCTGGTCTGCATGTCCTTCCCTCTGGTCCCTTGGGCCACATTTTTCAGTGGCTGCTTGGGAAACCAGCCACTCCTGCTAGAGGGTGAGGAAGGTCCAAAGTCTGGCAGAAAGAAAAAAGGCAACCTTTATTTGCTGGCAGTCTTTGAGGATGTCCTCCAGACCTGCACACCTCTTTCCCTTCTGGAGAGGAAATCCTTGGGAATTTCCCTTCTTGCTCCTTCCAGGGTTGCCTCCATTTCAAGAGAGAGAGGGTACCTCCCCCACCTCCCCCAGTCATCAGGATTGGCCCTGCCAATACCCACATCCCCACACAATGCTTCCTATGCCTGGACAGGGAGGGAAAGAAAAGAGGGGGAATTAACAAGCCAGATAGAGCCCGACTCATAGTCTATTTGTAAGAAAATTAAAGATTTGTTTTTCAGATGTTGGGGGCCATGCTGTTACCAGACAGCTGGCAAATGGGAGAGATTGGAATGATGGAATAGATCAAATTATTTAAATGAGAAAAATAAATTCACACACAGCCTAGCCGCTGCCCGGTGACAGATTCGTTTATTTATCTACTGTATCGGCACCGCTTTGTCTCTGTCAAAAAGGTCATTAAACTCGCCTAACTGCGTATTTCGCAGCCTCCTGCTCCAGACTCGCTCCACAGCTCTTCTCTTCCCGCGACACCCAGCGCCACTTGAAAAAAAATTTATTATTGCTAATAAACAAGGTTTTATTCTTTTCTTTTTTTTTTTTTTTTTAACCCTTTCTAGCTTGTTCCCCCTCGGGTCCTGCTCCACCCCCACGGAAAATTACAGTTTCTCTTTATTCTTTCTCAGGAGAAATGGGGGAAGGAGGCCGGTCCTCCTGCAGAGTTGGAGAAGAGAGATGCGAAGTACCAGGGTGCATCTCAGCTGCCCCTCTGTATCTAAGGATTTAAGCCATCTTCCTCCGAAGCCCCCGTAGTGACGGTGCACGGTCAAGTCCGGCTTTCCACAGCATAGGGTCTGCCCTGGGCTCTCCCACCCCCACCAGCTGGTCTAGGGGAGCTGCCTAGTCCAGCGCTGGACGATCCTCTTGGAATTTCGTCTCCCCCGAGTCCCAGGCCCAACTCTAACTCTGCTTCCACGAGGGATGGGGGTTAGGGAGGGAAACCGGCTCCTGGGTCAGTCCCCGGCCGCTGCCGTCCAGCCAGCGCCGGCTGCGTGGGAGCTGGAAGGCGAGACTCCGCCGACGGAGGGCTCCGGATCCCTCTGCTCCCAGCGGGCGCGTCTCCTCCAGCTGGTCGGGCCGCTAGGCTGCCGCCGTCTCCCAGCTCGCGGTGCCAGCTCTCGTGCTCCACGCCCGGCTCCCAGGCTCCGTGCCCTCGCAGTCGAAGGGCACCGGGGGCCGCAGGGCGGATGCGGACGTCTGAGAAGCGAGGAGAGTCCTCGTTCTCCGGCCGTCCCTCTAAAGCGGGTCCCGGCCCCCTTCCCCGCCCCCTGCGCAGGTGTGAGCTCGCGAGTGTACGCCTCGGCGGGTGTGAGTGTGAAGTGTGTGTGCGCGGGGGAGTGCGCGGAGGGAGCGCGGGCGGCGCGGGAGGCGGGAGGCAGGGCGCGAGGGAGGGGGCTGGGAGGGAGTGTGTGCGCGCGTGCAACTCCACTCCGGGGCTTTGTGCGAGCCCGGGCGATAGCATCCGCCGCGGCTGGAGGAGGAGCGGCCGGAGACGCGCGTGCAGCCCGCCTGCCAGCGCCCGGCAGCCGGGGCAGGTGGGAGCCCGCGCGGGAGCAGAGCCGACGCGAGCCGCAGCTGAGTCCGAGCGGAGCCCGGGCGGAGCCCAGGAGCATCGCTCGCGGGGGGCCCGTGGGCGGCAGCCGGGCGGGGCGGGCGCCGGCGGGGCGGCCCCCCAGTAAGATGTGCGCGGCGCCGCTGGGCGCCCCCCACTCGCAGCGGCGCTCGGGAGCCGGGCTGCTGGGCCAGGCGGCGCCTCGGGGGCTGCTGCGCGCCCGCGCCTAGAGCTGCCGCCCCAGGGAGCCCGCCACGGCCGCGCCCCGGGCACGCTCGGCGGCGCCCAACGATGACCGCTCCCTGGCGGCGCCTCGGGAGTCTGGTTTGGGAATACTGGGCCGGGCTCCTCGTGTGCGCCTTCTGGATCCCAGACTCGCGCGGGATGCCCCACGTCATCCGGATCGGTAAGGGCTCCCGGGAGCCGAGGGTCTCCGTGCGCCCGGGCGGGGGCGGGAACGGGGGGCCACTGACCGCGATCCCACGATACTTCCCAATGTCTCTGCGGGCTGCCAGGGCCAGGTGACCACCAGGAGCTCGACTCGGTGAGGACAAAGTTCCCAAGCCGGGGTCACGGGCCTTACTTACTGGGAAAGAGGCAGCTGGGCTGCGGCGGGCGAGGGGCCCTTGGCGCGCTCCTGGACCGCCAGACCTGGCGGAATGTAGCGAAGCGTTCGGGTCCCAGCTTGAGTCGCGGGCGCATTTGGGCACATTTGCCCGCGACTGCCAGCAGGACCGGCCGCAGACCGAGTTCTGGGACGTGGCTCCTCCGCGAAGCGGGAACCTTGGGGAAGGCGCCAACTTCTCTTGCTTCCCCGCTTCCTGCGGGCCCCTCGCCCAGACCCGGGGCAGGGCTCTAGCGGCCGCGGCGGGGAAGCAGGGTCCGGCTTCGCCAGACGAGGACGGCCGGTCTCCTCTCCCGGTGGCCGCCCTCGGCCTCGGTGGCCCCCGTTCAGCCCCGCGGCGTGGGGCAGGGGAGGATCGCCCCCACCCCCGGTCGCCCCAGCCATCCATCGCGGCAGAGGCCTCTCCCCCGCCTAGGGCAGCGCAGAGCCTGACCGGCGCAAGCAGAGAAGGCGAGGAGAGGGATGCCAGCGGTTTTTAAAGTTAGCCGAAATCCCTCAGCAGCTGGCGGCGGCTGGCGGATCTGCGCGCGGCTCTGAGGCTTTCGCGTCTCCGCGTCTATTCTCGCCAGAGACTCTTACTCCGGGCTTTAACTTTGTTGTGGCCGCCCCAGGCATCCCGCAGGCAGCGCTCAGGGCTGTGCGGGGAGGGACAGTAGTGGCGGGGGAGAGGGTGGAGGGGCGCGTGTCCCAGGCCCGAGACCGCCAGGGCTGGGCCCGGCCTGGCCAGGCGGGAGCCTCGGCCACGCAGGCCCTGCTCCCGCCGCAAGGCGGGAGACCTGGGCCGCCTGGGTTCGCGAGGCTCCCCCACCAGCATCTGGCTCCGCCGAGCTAGGGCCACCTTCCTCCCCTGTGGCTCTAATCCAGGCGCGGACTCTGGGCTGCCCGCGGCGTGACGGGGTGTAGGCAGCCAATATCGAGCTTGGCTTCCGTTCTTGAGGTTTTCCTAGGAGGCAATCAGAAATCCCTTCTCTCTCCTCCCTGGTCTCCCCTGGATGCCAGGTCCTCTTGAACTGGACATCTGGACGAGGGTAGAACACAGTCCTCAGCTCTGCCCACGCTGGGGTCTTCCTGTTTCTGCCCAGGACCCCAGCAGGCAGATATTTGAGGCAGAGGAATCTAGGCACCCGACTCTGGGGACAGCCCTCACGACCAGGCTTAACCCTTTGCAGCCCAGACTGCTCCAGGCAAGCCAAAAATATTGTTTCTATTTCTGCACCTTTGCCTGTCCCAGCGCCCGGTTTGGTCACTGTTCCAGGAGCAGGCAGCCCCTTAGTGGTGGGCCAGGACTTCATTTATTCCCTCTGGTTTGTGTGTGTGTGTGTGTGCGTGTAGGGCACACACCCTGATTGATAGGGTGCTCTTGGGAGAAGAGAGGGGGACCCAAAAGGTGCTATGCACCCAGCCCACGCATTGCAGTTCCCTCTCCTGTGTTCCTTCCCCTGCAGGGGTGGGAGGGGCATTCTCAAAGCCCAGAGTCAGGGGGTGGTGGTCTTTGGGGGCCCACGAAGACAGGAGCAGGTGAGGGAAGCCAGGCAAGGATGCACTGAGGAGGGGCGGGATGGTGTATCCTAACCGGCTTCCTCTTACCATGAAATTGACTTTCACCGGGGGACTCCTCACTGCCCTGAGGGGAAGCCCCAAGCCTGCCCGCCCTTTCTTGGGTTCAGCGTGTAATAATGCAATTAAGGATGGCAAAGCCCTCCTCTCTTCTAATCTTCTTCGTATTAAGCCCCAGGATTAATTAGCGTGTCGGCCCAAGCCATTTATATCCAAGAGCCCTGCCCCATTTGATTCCCAGCCCGAGGACTGGGGTGCTGTGCCAATGCCAAACGTGACCGCCAGAGCTCTGCCAGCTTGGATGGAGGATGGGTAGGCTCTGAGATCCCTGGGTTTCTCTGGAGCTCCCTGGGGAGCTGAATTTGCCTCCTTCTGAGCCCAGGCTGGAGTCTCAGCAGGAGCCAAGGGCTACAGTGGACGTGGTGTGTTGAGACAGACACACACACAGAGATTTAAATGTTGAAACCCAAACACAACACCTTGGCCGGGCCCAATGCCCTCTCCTTTCTTCTCTCTCTCTCTCTCCAGCCCTGAGATCTCAGGGCTCTGGCTGGGGGGGCCACAGGAATTGAGGCCTTGGAAATTCGGTGTGCTGGATGGTTCTGGTTCCCAAGACGGGGGCCTGAGCTGGCTGTGTTGGGAGCCGAATCCTTCTCCAGTAGGCAGGCGTCGCCTAGCACCAGCCCAGGAGAGGGTTTTCCTGCAGGTGTGCAAGGGGCTCTCTGGACTGGGGAGCAGCGTACCCGCCCCCTCTCTTTGTGCCTTTTTTGGGGGCTTAAATTTCCTCTTAGACAAGGAGATGGATAGCTCAGCAGTGTGACAGAGTGTTCAAACAATCCGTCTTGAATAGATGAATTGCATTGCTCTGTCTTTTTGTAATTGTGTCTATCAGAGGGAGAGGTCAAGGCATTGATTGCTTGGATGGTTTGCAAGTAACAAAGGAGAGTGAGGGAGAGAGCGAGGGAGAGAGAGTAATTGGATTGTAGTCTGCAGGAAAAAAATGATCATTGATTATTTTATATGAATATGTGGAAGATGTATTCTGTGTGTTGTTATCAAGTGTTGCTCGTTGAAGGTTTTAAGACATATTGTCCAGCATTTTTTTTATTATTATTATCATCGTTATTATTGTTCAGATGGATCCTAGTGTTAACTCACGGAAAGCAGCTTAATGCATGGGTCCTTCCAGGGCTTCTGTGGCCTCATGTGGGGACCTGGATTTCCTGGCTATTAGACCTAGACGCTGATGTGGTGGGACCTTGGGCTGGGAACCAGGAGGCCTGGGTTTTCTACTCTGCCTTCCACCAATTTCCTGAGCCATCTTGGTCAGGTCACACTCTCCCACCAACCCGGAGCCTCAGTTTCCTCATCTGTAAACTATTGAGTTGGCCATGATGCTTGGGATATTCTGTGATTTTAGGTTTCCTTTTAGTGTGGGCTAGTGGGGACTGTCAGTGCCTTGGTAGGTTTCATGTCTAGATCTTCCCTTGTTTTACATACATGTAGAATCGAGGGCCAGCCTAGCATTTGAGAAGGGAACCAGAGAGTGGTGGCGTTAGCTGGAGGAGCTCCAGCGGATGGTGGTGATCTCTAGCCAGCCGGGGGGAGGTTCAGAGCCAAATGACTGCAGAGACATAAAGCAGGTGTATGTGGCGGGGTGGAAGGTGGGTGGATCGGGCAGACTCGCCGAGCATCTACACTCGGAGCAAGAGAGTTTCGAGACTCTGAGCCTGGACTGGGGGTGGGGAAGCCCAGCGGACACTGCAGTCAGTCCCAGGGGCATAAGGTCCCCTCCCCAAGTCAGCCCTGTTTGCATCCCCTGCCATCAGTTCACCCAAATGGTCCTGAACGTTCATCTCCTGAGTTTGGGAGTTGCTGTGTGTAAAACAATGAGAAATTTCTCACAGTGACTGGTGATGCGCTGAAACATCGCGGCCGTGTTGGAGCAGACAGGCACTGAATGAAGATCAATAGGGTTTTCCCCCCTGGAAGTAAATAGCTTCAGACAAGACCTGGGAGTGGCCCGAGGGGCCTTAGAAAGCATTAACTTGAGGAATTTCTGCCTCCACTTTCCAGCCCAGCTGCTCCTGTCAGCCCGGGCTTCCCTCCCTCTCGAGCTGGAGTTTATAATTTCTTCTTGATGCCTGCCTCGCACTGCGCTAAACCGTCTTTTGACGTCAGGATGATCTGGGGTTTTTAGAGGTGGCTGATGTGGGGTGAGCCAGCACAGCATCCCGACGAGGCCCTTCCAAGGTCACTCGAGTCCCCCTGCCTCCGGCATGATAGCTGACTTCAGAAGTCCAGCCTGCTGCGTTCTTTCGGGCTTTGAGGAGCAACTCTTCGTTCCCACCCTTCCAAACGCAAGGCTGCTTGGTTGCTTCCTTTGTGGGGCCTGTGAAGGTCCCTGAGCCCCCATTCCCACAGGCCTCCTGTCCTGTCCCCAGGAAACAGAGCCCACTCGGTGGGGGTCGGGGGAAGAGGCACAGATGCCCTGTGGGTTCTAGGATGACGGCATCCCAGGGGTAGGGGGTGCAAGGTCATATGCAGGGGAGGCTCAGCGCTTAGGGCTGCTTGGGATGTCCATGCAGGGCAGCACCTGGCTGTGCTCCACCACTGGGACCATTTCTGATCTGCAGAAGCCAGGCTTCCTCCAGGCTGTTACAGTCA
>SJYA01000423.1:544078-557123 GCA_006410615.1 Neotragus moschatus | reverse complement strand
CCCCTTCCTTGCTTACTCAGGACCTTCCAGAGGGAACCGAGGGGCTCCCCAGGCCCTGCCTGGCAGCAGAGAGAACTGAAAGTCCAAGAGCCGGGCCCTTCCTCTGGGGCTGGCACCCAGCAGGCCCTGGCATGTCCTTGCCAAGGTGCTTTGATGGACAGATGGGCCAAGGGTGGGCCTGGTGCAGACGCAGACCGGCCTTGGGCTTGTTGGCTGGAATAGCGCTTTTTGCAGGCGCCGATTCCCCCGCGTGAGCACCAGGGGGCAGTGTGCCTGTGCTGAGGTGGCGGCACTGTTTCCTGCCCGGGACCCCACTGGGTCTGGAACAACACACAACCGAAATATAGTAGTCCTGGTTTCCTGAGCACTTACTAGCTGCCAAGCACTGTGCTTTCCAAAGAATGACTAGTAGTGTGACTAGTAAGTGCTCGAGACTGGTAGCTGTTGCATATTTTTTTTCTTCACCATCTGGTTTAGCTTTCACCAGCTCTGCCTGGAGACATTGTCCTTATTTTGCAGATGAGGAAACTAAGCTTAGTGAAGTCACTTGCCCAAGATCACGTGGCCAGTAAGTGGTGAATGCAGGTAAGAACTCTCACCAGCCAGACCCCAGATCCTGCGCTTTTACTGTATAGTCTGTGTAGTCGGAAGACAGGAAGTGCTGATACTCGTGGGTGCTGAGTGCAGCGCCCACCACCATGCTTCTGGGTGCTGAGCGTGGCCTCAGAGTCCTGGGCTGTTAGGCTTTCTATGGGGATGACTGTATAGGCTCTGTGACACTGAAACCTACCAGTAACTGGTTTTCAGCATCAAACTGTCCTTGCAGATGGACCAAGTGGCAGGTAAGCGTTACCGAGGGGAAAGGGATGTTTGGTCTTTCCCTCCCCTCCTGCACATGCGAAGCACATCCTTACATGTCTACACCGCACCTTGTCTGGGCATCTGGACTTTGCTTAATTCGTTAATCCAAGTCCGAAATAAAAATAGGACACTCCTTTGGGTGTGGCCAGTCCACCACAGGAATCCCTCTGCTCTCCGGGAACTCCAGCCTACAGTTCACCCTGGCAGCCCGCAGGCTGTCCTCAAAGACATCATCAGAACCTTGAGGAAAGCCCAGGGCTCTGCGTCTGTGTCTCCCTCCATGCTCTCAGCTGGTGGCCTGGCCAGAAACGGGGGTCAGCGAATTTGCTCTCGTCCTCCCTTCTTTCCTCACCCCATCTCCCCTCCAACATCCTTTCCAGGCTGATAGGTTGTTTGGTCATTTTATTTTTAAGCAAGAGTCACATTCTGACCTTCTAAATAGAGCCTGCCTTGCTGTGAGCTGAGACTGGTGGACCATCAGAGGGTAAAGTCTACTGATGCTGGGCCCTGGAACGTGTTGCTGTCCCATGGACACTGTGGCTGGGGTGCAGGGACCTGGGTGCAAGAGCTGCCCATTCCCCTTCCCATGCCACCTCTGCCAGAGCAAAGGCAAATCCATGCTTACTCCTCTCCTGCACCACGTTCCCTCTTCCGGGGGCACAGCGAGCTGAGATGATGGTGGCTGCTGGGGACTGACCTGTTCTGGAACTAGGGGAAACTGCCCTGCTTAGAGTCCCCGAAGAAGGGACAGATGTGGAACAAGCACGATAGGAGGGGTCATGTTATTTTCCAGGGTCTCAGTTTCCCCATCTGTAAAATGGGATGAAACTACTTGCTTCATAGAGTCAGACAGATGGGATATCGTTTCAAAAAAGCTTGAATTCTGTTCCAAGATCAGCATTTTTTCTTGTTTTTGTTGGAGGAGAGGAATCTAAGACCAAGGAACGGATGGGACTGGGGTCAGGGGAGTGTGGCCGCCAGGAAGCAGAATTTAAGGAGGCTCTCGAAGGGTGGCCATGCTCTTGCATGACTGACCGTGACAGTGAGCGCCTCCTTAAATTTTGAGCTCCAGATGCCTCGCTGGCCTATGCTTATTAGCACCTGTGTTTCCTCTGAAGTCCCTGTTTTCTTCCGCTTCTCTTTGTGCTCCAGAAACCAAAGCTTAATTGAGTGTGGCTGGGAGATCTGAGAAGACTGGACTGAGGGCAGGGGACCTGAAGACAGCGGGTCATTCTGATTTTGCTTCATTTCCCTTCAGCCACACTTCAAAGGTGCTGCACCCCAGAGCTCTCCACTCTTACTGCACTTTGGTTGATTTCCAGGCACTTCTAGGGTCCACACTACCTAACCTCCAGCCAGGCTTTCTGCTCCCCACAGAGCTTGCATTCCCACGTTCCTCTCCTTGTTTCCTTTGACCTTTGCAGTTTCTTCACCAATGCTCACTGACCTTGATTATAGCTATGTCTGTGGGTTTGTCTAGGGCTTTCTCTCATAGAGAAGTTCTGGGGATCACTTAATATACCGCACTGATTCTAACATCAGCTCTTCCCCCGACATTTTCACATTTCTGAAATCAGTCCGGATCTCACATCAGATCTGAGTTTACTGGCAGGATTTTTTTATTTCTCGGCACCTTTAAACATGACGGTACGTCTCAGGTTTGATGAAGTGTGGTGGATCTGAGCTTGAGTGGGAGTCCAAGGTGCCAGCTGTGAGACCTTGGGTGAGTCACTTCACCTCCAAGCCTCCGTTTCCTCATCGAGGGGGAATTATTAATATTGGGTTAAACCATTTTCAGCTGGTTTGGCCTATAAAAATTTCATATTGTTGAAACTCCTAAGGTCTTCACAGGGCTGTTGTGAGGATTAAAGGAAATAAAGTGTATAAAGCTCTTTGCACAGGACCTGGTGCTTCGTAAATGTTAAGGAGAAAAAGATTCTCCGAGGATGGAGGCTCTGTCTCCACCCTCAGACTCTGAGCTGTGAGGCTACCTGCTTCTTATCTGCCTCTGCCTTGTGCCAACCATGTAAGCAGTACCCCCTGCAGCTCAGTATGTGGGTATTTGCCCACGTCTCACATACCCAGCAATGGAATGGATGTCTCTGGCAGCCTGTGATAGTTACTTGCCATGCTAGGGAGCAAAAGGGGTGCTCTTCCTAACATGCTCCTGTATGCCCAAAGCTCCCAGACACCTCCTGGCCCGTTATTTATCACACACCCAAAGCCCATGAGGTTCTGGTTCTTCCCTACATTTGCAGTGTTTTGACTGAAATGGGATTTGCATGTATTCAGCGCTGGGAAGATCCTGGCTATGGGATGCTCTTGAGGGATTGGTCCAGGGAGTCCTGATCAGTTCTTCTTGGATGAGGAGTCCAAGCTCGCTCCTGAAGCAAGCTGGTGAGTTCTAGAGAGGGTCTGTGGCTGGAGACTAGGCCCCAGGGGATAGGCACTGCTGGCTCTGCTGGGAGACTCCAGGTAATGAAGCCACGGAGTGAATCCCATGGTGCTCTTACAGATGGGAGATAATGAAACGGGGTGAGGTCGGGGAGAGTGGCAGCTTCCACTCCAAATCCTTTCTGAATGGGGGTTAAGGAAGACAGAGGGAAAAAGAGGAGGGAGAAGGAGCTGAGATCCCAGTTTGTGTGAAGAGGGTTCCCATCCATAGGAGACAATGAAGTCTTACGCTGTTAAAGGGACCGATGCAGACAGGCTGTGCTGGAAAGGGGTTAAGAGTATTCTCAGAACCACTGCAGAGATGAGCTCTTTAAATATAGGAATGAGAGAGACTTCTGCAAAGCCTTCCTGCATCTGCTTTGCAGAACTGAAATATGCTATTCCAAAAAGCCTGCCCAATTGGGCGGAAAAGCAGGAGCAGGGAGCCAGGGCCTTCCCAGGGCTCCAGGCATCGCATTTCCTGTTTACAGTGAAGAATCACAGAATCCAGGCTGAAAAGAACCCCAGGGGTCAGTCTAGGCCTCTGCTTCTCCAGTATTAACATGCATCTGAGTCACCTGGAGAGCTCCATAAACTACAGACTGCTGGGTCCCACCCCCAGAGCTTCCGATTCAGTGGGTCTGGGGTGAGGCCTGAGAATTTGCATTTTAATGGATTCCCAGACGAAGCTGATGCTGCTCTTCTGCCCGCACTTTCAGAACCACTGTTCCAAGTCATGGAAGGGCCCCTCCCCCACCCCCAGTAAGTGGATATCCAGTCTCCCATTGAATGCCACCCATAACAGGAAACTCACCGCTTTTTCATTGTGCTTTGTTCTTTATCACAAACATATTGGCCCACCCCAATCTTTGTTGCAAAATTTGCCCTAAAATTGGTTTTCCTGCAGTCCCAGGGGAGGTAGTATGACTCACACGTTGACAGTGCAGGTTCTGAAATCCATGTCTTGAGTTTGAACTCTCATCCCTTCCTTCCACGCTGTGTCACTTTGGGTAAGCCACTCTTAACTGCTCTAAGCCTAGACTTCCTCACCTGTGAAATGGGGATAGTAATGGGTCTGACCTCCAGGGATCATTGTGGAAATTAACATGGCTGGCCCCAGAGAAGCTCCCTATAGAAAGCAGAAAGTGAAGTCATTCAGTCAGTCTGACTCTGCGGCCAGTGCTCCTCTGCCCATGGGATTTTCCAGGCAAGAATACTGGGGTGGGTTGCCATTTCCTTCTCTAGGGGATCTTCCTGGGTCTCCTGCACTGGGGGCAGACTCTTTACCATCTGAGCTACCAGAGAAGCAAACTCTCTACAGATTTTAGCAATCTAACATTGTGGATAAGCTCACAGGTTCTGGAATCTGACAGGCTGAGTTTAAGGACTGCCTCCATCACTTCCCACCTGAGTGCTCTGGGACAAGTTATTTAATCTCTCATAATAATAATAGTAACACCTGTCTTACGGGGTTTTTATAAGGATTAAATGAGTTAGGGCACATAATATGTTTGGACCATAGATGTTGTAAGCTCTCAATAGATGTTACCTGTCCTTCTTACTATTACGCTCACCCTGACCCCCTACATCTCTGCTTTGGATTTATAGCCTGTCCCACAGTGCAACCCCACAGAAATGTAAAGGCATCTCTCCAGACCAACGATGCCCAGTCCTTTCAGTGTGGTGTCCAGAGCCAACCACAGTCCTGCCTATGTACTGAAAACAGTAAGCTCATCCCCTCCTTGCGTCTCAGCATTGGTGTCTGCTTATACNAGCCTGTCCCACAGTGCAACCCCACAGAAATGTAAAGGCATCTCTCCAGACCAACGATGCCCAGTCCTTTCAGTGTGGTGTCCAGAGCCAACCACAGTCCTGCCTATGTACTGAAAACAGTAAGCTCATCCCCTCCTTGCGTCTCAGCATTGGTGTCTGCTTATACACCCCCAGACTATTTCAGCCTTTTCTGCAGCCATTTCACTCTGTTGGTTTATACTAAGCTGGTGGTCTCGTGAGATCACAAGGTCTTTTCCACAGGTATGGCTGCCGGTCTATCACTCCTCTCATCCTGTCTTTGGCAGTTGATCTTTTGAGCCTAAAGGCAGGACCTGTCATTTATCCCTGGTAAATCCTATCTTGAACCTTCAGGCCGTTTTTCTTGCTCACTGTTTCTGGACCACCAAAGCCTGTTCCCATCTCTCTATCCTTGGAAGGTAGGCAGGGATTTCACCCTCTTCTTCCTCCTTGACCTCCCACCCACTGCCCCCCTAGGGGTCCGTGGTAGAGAAGCAAGTAGTTATTGGTCCACAGTGTGGTTGTGGTCAAAAACCATGGGTCAGGACAGTGAAGATTTTGTGCCTCCCTTTCTGTTGTCTGGCATGCTTCATGCCCTCTGAGCCTTGGATGAGCATGCTTGCCTGAATTCATCTGTCCATGCCATCAACGCTTTAGGCAGGAAATGACCAGTGTCAGAGTCTGTCGACTTTATTCAGTGGTCTTGAATCCACCACCTACACTTTAACCAGAGTTGAAATTCCACTGGCTTCTTCATGCTGTCAGGCCCTTTCCGACTGCTGGGGTTGATATCTGCTGGCTTATGCGCTGTCCCTCCTTGCCTCTCACACACTCCCTGCTCCTCTGAACTGAACATCCAAGTCCCTGGAAGTCACCGTGTCTTCCCTTACGCTTGACCTCTGCTCTTGCTGTTCTTTCTGGCTAACTTCTTAGCCATCCTTTGGGTCTCAGCAAACATATATTTTCCTCCAGGAAGCCTTTCTTGACTTCCATCTCCTTTTATGAGTCCCCACAGCATCCTGAACTTCCCTTGCCATAGCACGTACTGGATTGTAATTCGTGGTTACCTTACGGAGAAGCTTTCTTAGAAAATCTTAGAGACAAGTGTGGACTGCAGCTGACTTATTCACCACTTTGCCCAATGCACCTAGCACCACGTGTGGTACACAGCAGGTGATTAATAACTATCTGTGAAATAAATGAATGCCTTGTTACATACAGGTTGAATATAAGTCTATCTAGCAGCCTTGTCATCCAGCTCAACACTTTTTCCATGTTGCCAGCAAGGATTTCACGAAAGACATTGTTAGATTCTTCTGTGAAGTCAGTATCCTAATGCTGCCCATGGTGGTCTTCTGCCCCATCAATTCAGCACCTTCTATGCCAAGACCTTTCCTATGAGGTCTGTTGGGCAGAGCTAGAGTGTTTAGGGGAATGGATCTTTCCTGGGCCTAGGATTGGTCTTTACATCCATTTTCTGGTTCCTATCGTGATGATTCTCCTCTTGAGAAAGGCACAAGCTGTCGACTTCAAGAAGAGGCAAAAGAAAAGACCATGACCCTCCTGTCTTTTCTGACCTCACCCCTCTCCTCTTCCCGTCTGTCCCTCAGCATCTCTGCTGCTCCCTCTGGGAGCTGAACCGTGAAAGAGAACTTCTGCAGTTCCAGCCTCACCAGGCAGGTCACTCAGGACAGCTGCCAGGCAGAATTGTAGCTGGACCACTTGCGCTATCACCAGTCATAGGTCAGGCGTCCCCTTTTCCTGTTTATGCCACATCACAGGATCCTGCTAGGATGTGTAGACAGCAGGTCTACATGACAGCTTTGTGTAAAGTGAGGTGTTGCTGGTTAAACCTGGAGATTCAGGCTATATAGACAGTCAGCTTGGGCCATTTAGCTTTGAGAATATAAATGCCATCCACACTGAGTCTGGTGAGCAGGAGTGTGTGCACATGTGTGTGTGTGTTTGTGTACTTGTAAGAGATGACCAATTGAAGATTCGCTTCTCTAGCATAGGCTTCCCAAACTGGGGTTCAACAGCCATTCTTTATCCCAAGTCTGATGAGTGAATACAGTGACTTTACTTTGGATCACGGGGGAAACTGAGAATAATTTCCCACTGGCTAGCCTGACTGCCTACCATGTAGCTGAGAGTTGGGATGGGACAGGTTGCAGGGCAACCCTGAGCTTCCTCCCTGAACATAACAGGACTGGGCTCTCCCATTAGACTAGGACCTCCCCTTTCTTGCTTCCCTCCCCCAAGGAAACAGATGACACATTTTAAGCAGAAATAGCCTGTTGCCTACATGGCCATTTTTCCTGCCCAGTTTAATAGAGGTGACAGCCGTCTATTTTACTTGTCTCGTAACATCGAATCAGTAAATAAAATATGGGTGAACTCTCAGGTTTAGCTGAATTATGGCTGGTCCATGGGGACGGGGGCTGAGGGGAGAGTTGAGCAGAGAGAGATTGAATCCCTGACTTCTTACAAGAGAAGCTAAGCCTTGTCTCTTCCTCTGGATCCAGAAAATCTTCGTGTGCTGGAGGCCAGGGAAAGTCATCCTGTTTGACAGTCTCTTGAGTCCCTGAAAGCCAGAACACAGGTGGAGGCACTCTGAATGTCAGAGCTATAGTACAGTACCTGCCCCAATCTTTTCTCTCACAGATTGAGAGATGAAAAAGGGAAATGACTTGCGCCACATCCCTTGATGAGCCATGGAAAACTCAGATGAAAACATGGATCTCTGATCACCACCCCCAGTCCATTAAGAAAATCCCATCCACTTTCCTATCATACACACACAAACATGCACACATTTGAAGCTTTAAATTTACAGTCTTAAGAGAGAGAAGGAGATCAGATTTTTCCAGTGTTGCAAAACAGACCTACGAAACCATTTTCACATTGAGGGAGAAATACAAATCAGATGCATGTGTGTTTATAAAAGCTCGTAGATAGTGATAACACTCTGTGTTGTCCAGGGAGCAGCAGGGAAATTAAGGTTCACCCCAGCCTCTGTGTTCAGCACCATGGAGAGCAGCCAAGCCCTGGGGGTGGTGAGTGGGCTCCATTTGCATGCTGACTCTTACAGTAGGGGCAATGTGGTTATTGTAAGGTCTTGCTTAACAGGCATCCTTTTTCCTAATGCTATTCCTCTAGGACTCTGGTGTTCATAAACCAGACTGAGGTGTTTAGCAGGTACACAGTAGGCTAGTAAGAACTATTATTTGTGGTCGTTCAAATAGAGTAGCTCACAGTAAAAGAAAATGGAGCGAATGGGTAGAATTTTCTCCTTTTTTTCTCTCTCACATAAATTGTTCTTAAACCTTTGGTGCCTTGTACGGCTTGTATGCTCAGGAGCAGTAGCAGATGACAAAACGAATGAACATTCCATTGTCAAATATCACACCTGATACCGAGCGTCTTTGCTCAGCTTGTCAGCATCATCTTTCACATTGCATTTGGTAAGTAGGCTTGTGTTATGTATTTTTATCCCACTAAATGTGATTTCTTTAAAGTATATTTGTGTGTTATTATTTCCTGAATCGTGGAGCCCTGCATACCTATAATAGAGCCGTATTTTCTGCTAGTAAATAAAATTACTCCTTGTTCAGGTGACAGGAATTAAATGTGTCACAGCTTTGTGGCATTCCCCAAAGAACCCCAGCTATACCAAGTGCTCCACCACCTGGATGTGTCTGAGAAGACTTGTAATCAGACTGGGTGTTGACAAAGGTCTCCCCAGCTAGGAAAATCATGACATGGGTGACCTAAGCAGGCTTCAGAGAAAGGGAGAGTTTGCCCATCCCTGGGATACTGAGAGTGGCCGAAACACCTGGACTTGAAACCAAGGGCACAGGAGGCTAAGAGTGTTAGAAAGATAGAGTCTGAAGAATTGGCTTTGGCCTCTGAACAAGGAGGGAAGCTTGGGTAAATGGGTTCCCAGGATTTAGGAGGCAAGATGGCACCTTGAAGTCATACTGAAAGTAGAAAGGTCAGGAAAGACATGAGCTATGGTTTGTGCAGAGTAAGGCTACTCCAGGGACCCTGGATTGAAATATCTTAGTGAAAGGGGATTGGAGGTTTTGCTGCTCCTGCTTGGGTTCGCAGAATCAGAAGAATCTGCTTTGGAAATGGGACTATTTTTATGCTGCTTGTAATTTAGTGTTTATTTCCTGTCTTTTTCACATAGTCTCTGGGCTGACTCACTGATTCAGCAAGCATTTCTGGATCACTCACTCTGTGTACTGCAGAGCACACAGGGCAGGGAGTTGAGGGAGTCTCAGGGGCGGCACAGCATCTGAATGGCCTTGTGGCAGGTCCAAGTGGGCAACCTGAAGTGATAGCCACAGTTCCTTGAACATTTAGGGACGTGCAGTTCAGGCTAGAACCTTATGCCTAGATTGTTCTTTGTGACTTGCTCTCCTGTGTTCTGGGGAGGAGTATGGAGGCTTAGAGAAGAAAAGAAGCAAGGTGAACATCTCACAGAAGGGCCAGCTGGGAAGCCACAGCTCTTGTCTTTCACGCATCACTGCCCCCCCGCCCCCACCTTGTTCTCGCCTTTGCTCCTAAATCATTCCTTCACTTATATTGTTCTGAGAGTTCCCCCATGCCTGAGCTGTCACGCCTCATCCTCAAGGCCCACCCAAGGTTCATTTGGCCAGTTCTCTGTTTCTTGGTGGAACTGAGCCTTAACTTTCCTAGATGGAGTGGTTTGTAAGTAGGAAGGAAAAGGTAGGCACAGGCATAAGTATTCAATTTTTTTTTTATGTCTCCAAGAGATACAATTCTGTCTCCTTGGTGAGAAAGGTCTTCTTTCTGGCCAGTTCAGATTCTTCCTGCTGCTGTGTAAATCCGTCTCATCCATGGTGTAATGTGGCCATTCATAAAGCTTGGGAGAAACCTCTAGATTGGTGAGTAGTAGCTTCAGGGACTCTTTTCCTGGAGCTGTAGCAAAGAAGGTCTCAGACAATTAAACTGAAATGGCTACACTTTCACTCACATGGGTTCAGACAGATTTATAATATTTTCTTTAAAAAAAATTGGGATTGTTTTTCATGGAGACAATGATTTATGGAATAATCAATTTCTTTATCTACCTAATCCATGGGAGTGATCTATCAGTGTAGACATCAATCTCCCCTAGAGGTGGACAGTGGAGAGTGGACAGACTTTGAGCCTGAGTCACCCAGGGGAAGGCAGCTTTTACCAGGAGCTACTGGGGCTTCCCTGGTGGCTCAGACGGTAAAGCGTCTGCCTGCAATGCAGGAGACCTGGGTTCGATTCCTGGGTCAGGAAGATCCCCTGGAAAAGGAAATGGCAATCCACTCCAGCACTCTTGCCTGGAAAATCCCATAGATGGAGGAGCCTGATAGGCTACAGTCCATGGGGTCCCAAAGAGTCGGACACGACTGAGCAACTTCACTGTGATCCCGAATCTGGATCTGAGGCCTGTAGGAAGGAAGGGGTGGAGCTCTTGCAGCCTCCCTCTCCGAGCCAAGATGCTCATTCTTTCTTCTCATCAGTCTTATCCCCGCCCAAAGAGGAGTAAGGTACATCACGTGCTATTCCCATTGTACAGGCATGGAGACCGAGTGCCAGAGAGGGTGCTCAAAGACCAGATGTTGGAGACCTGACATCAAAAGGGGCTAGCTCTCTATCTCTGAGGACTGCAGCATAGAAGAGAGGGCAGACCTGATCCAAGAGGCCCCAGGAGAAAATTGGGACCAGTTGAGTGGTGGTCCCAGAAGGCAGAATTTGGTTCAACACCAGCTATCTCCTAGACAGTGTTCTTTGAAGATTAAGTGAGATACCTTAGGAGTAGTAGGCTTCCTCCCATGGGATATGTTCAAGAACAGATTGGCCTGGGATGTTTCAGAGGAGCTCTGGATCCCTTTCACTATGAAATTCTAGGCATCCTCAACTATGCAATTAGAGATGCCATAAAAATTCTAGCTTTCTGACTTTCCTAAAAGACCAAGCTTGTGCCTGCTCTGGGTTACACAAACTCCATGAAGGCTGAGCTCAGTGTGGTGGTTACAAGGAATATTCTTAAAGTCAGACACTTCCCTGTCTGTCTTCTAACAGCAGTTCATCCCTTGGCAGTACCCTTGGGTCAGAAAGGAGCCTGGTGGCTGCAGCCAGCTCCAGGCAGGGCCCATAAACATTTCTGAGCAGTATAATGCCAGACACACTGGCATGCTTGATGCCACTTAGTTTGCACATCCTTCTGATGTAGGGATGGTGACCATCCTTTGCAGATGTAGAAACTGATGTCTGAGGGAGGTGGATGGTTCGAGGTCACATAGCTGGTTGGGGTAGAGCTTTGTCTCTTCGTTCATATGTATAGTTGGTTGTCTAGTGAGCCTTTACTGGGTACATGCTGTATGCCAGTCCTCCATGAGGTGCCAGGACTAAAGGGTGAGCAAGACAGACATGATTCTGGCCTCATGGAGCTTTCAATCTAGCAAAAGACAGACAGCAAAGAACCACTACAAACTCCACGCATGTCACAGAGGGACTTGCAGGCTACCAGGGTAACATCAGGAAAGGCTGCCCCAAGGCAGTGACACTTGGGGAGGAGAAAAGGAGTGGATAGGTGATGGTGATGGTGGGGAGTAAGGGATACGTTCTAGGCAGAGGGTACAAATGCCCAAGGCACAGGTGGTTGTGTTAAGTTGATGCCCTATAAGCTTTGGAGGTCAGGTCAGGTCAGTTCAGTTCAGTCACTCAATCATGTCCAACTCTTTGCGACCCCATGAATCGCAGCACACCAGGCCTCCCTGTCCATCACCAACTCCTGGAGTTTACCCAAACTCATGTCCATCGAGTTGGTGATGCCATCCAGCCATCTCATCCTCTGTCGTCCTCTTCTCCTCCTGCCCCTAATCCCTCCCAGCATCATAGTCTTTTCCAATGAGTCAACTCTTCACATGAGGTGGCCAAAGTACTGGAGTTTCAGCTTCAACATCATTCCTTCCAATGAACACCCAGGACTGATCTCCTTTAGGATAGACTAGTTGGATCTCTCTGCAGTCCAAGGGCCTCTCAAGAGTCTTCTCCAACACCACAGTTCAAAAGCATCAATTCTTCGGCGCTCAGCCTTCTTTACAGTCCAACTCTCACATCCATACATGACCACTGGAAAAACCATAGCCTTGACTAGACGGACCTTTGTTGGCAAAGTAATGTCTCTGCTTTTGAATATACTATCTGGGTTGGCCATAACTTTCCTTCCAAGGAGTAAGTGTCTTTTAATTTCATGGCTGCAATCACCATCTGCAGTGATTTTGGTCAAATATCAGCAATTTCATATGTTTCAAACCAGTGTTTAAAAAAACTCAAGCAAGTCTGCTGTGAATGGAGCAAACAGAAGGGAATGTGAAAAAAAAAAGTAAGGTTTGAGTAGTGGGATATGGAAGGCTGGATAAGCAAGGTAAGGAGGCAGGACTTTAACCCCAGGGCACAGGGCAACCACTGAGGACTTTATGAAGGGGAGCAGCAAAACCACATTGTAACTTTGAAAAGTCGACCTAGTGGCTGTGTGATGTGACTGCAGGTGTGAAGTTGGAAGATAGGGGAGGGGCGGGAGAGGGTGTGGGGGACAGGCATCAGGAAGCTGTTTAAGTGGTCTAGGTAGGAAAGGACAGGGAGATGTAGCGTGGAAGTTGTTAAAGAACAAATGTCCTGACTCCTGGTCCAGGGCTCTCCCCAGAAGCCTGGCCATCCCCTTTGCCCCAGGCTTGAGCACTGGAGGCCGGGCTGTGTTGTGCATGAGCGGACCCTTCCTGGGGCCACCCATCTGTTTCCCGAATCAGCCATCAGTGGATGCCACACCCACTGCCTGTAAGCTCAGCTGGGCCTCCAGTCCCATTTCATGGTTCCCTGGTTGGACCAGAAAGCCCTAGGTGTGTTCCAAGGCAGCAAGCATTCCTTGGGAGGGGGGGGGGGGTTGGGGGGG
>SJYA01000423.1:458994-544020 GCA_006410615.1 Neotragus moschatus | reverse complement strand
TCCATCCTGGGCCTGGGGGGGTTGTGGGTTGCGGGGAGAGGGGAGGCCAGGGGGTGGGGGGGGGGGGGGGGGATTAGGGGGATGGTTGCTCCCCTGATAGACTCACCCGCCAGCACTTCTGTGAGTCTTCAGTATCTGTGGCAACTCAGCAGAGAGACCCAAGAAATGGGCATTGTCTGGTCTCGACTTTTCCCTTAGAGGCCTCCACAGGCCCAGCAGCTTCCCTGTGGCGGAGCTGAAACCTCTTCTCCCAGTGAGTGGAGCCATCCTCCTGTTCCTTGGCCGATGTGGTGGGAGGGGGGAGACCTCAGGCTGTAGGACAGGTGCAAGGGTCACTGATACCTAGGACTGTGGCAGCAGGGGTAGGATGGCAGCCCCCCACACATCTGCCTGGCTCTGCTTCCAGTGCCCTGAGCTAACCCAGTGTAACTATATTCGTGAAAATGATAATAGTGAACCCTGGATCCCTCGAAGGCTAACAGTGTGCCAGATACACTGTGCTAAGCAGCTTCCAGACATTCAGTCCCTTAATGCAGCAAATCTAAGAGGTGAGGACTCTATCGCCGCTTTCTAGATGAGAAAGCAAAGCCTGGTGTGATGAACACAGAGGGAGCATTCCATAGGAAGGTGGCCATATCCTCAACACATCATCACGATTGCTGTTGTTTAGTCGCTCAGTCGTGTCCAACTCTTTGTGACCCCGTGGACTGTAGCCCACCAGGCTCCTCTGTCCATGGGATTCTCCAGGCAAGATACTGAAGTGGGCTGCCATTTCCTACCCCAGGGGATCTTCCCGACCCAGGGATCAAACTCTCCGCATTGCAGGCGCATTCTTCACCAGTCAACCTGGGAAGCCCCATGATTGCTGATGTTATTTTAAATGATGGACATAGACAGCTATCACAGTGCCAGCACATAGTAGGTGCTCAGGAGTGTAGGGTGAACCTGTTTATTCAGATTTGGGCAGAAAATGAGGGGAGTCGGCTGGGCCTGGAAACCAGCACAGGACAAGGCTCTTCCCAGCCCGCTCAATATCCGTGGATCTCTAGCCCCCATTCCTCTAGCCCAGGATTTTCTCAGCCCAGTCCCTCCCCTTTCTTTTGCACATAGCCTGTCTCCCATTTCTGTAGCCAGGACATCTGATTCTCTGACCTCCCTGGGTACCCTTTCCTGGCAGCTGCCAGGAATGCAGGTTCAGCTCTCAGTACCCCCGATTTGGGTGGGGAGTGAGGGTTATAGAGGGTGTGCTATCCTAAGACTCACCTCTTCCAGGAAGCCTCCTCTGATGCACCCAGGCAGTGGGTCACAGCCTTCCCTGAGCCTCCCTGGAGCCTTGCTCTAGCCTCCTTTATTGGTGCAGAAATGTCTCCTTCCCCGCTCCTCTTCCTCGTGACCCCAGGGCTTATAAATTGAGGCTTGTAGACCTTTTGTATTTGCCTCAGATTGGTATATTTTTGTTTGTTTGTTTTCTTTTTCTTTTTTGGCTGCATGGTGTGTGAGACCTTAGTCCCCCAACCAGGGATTGAGCCTGAGCCCCTTATAGGGCAGTGTCTTAACCACTGGACCACTAGGGAAGTCCCTAGACTGTTTTTAAAATCTTGTCATTAAAATAACAACAGTTTCTGATAGTTTATCCTCTTGAAAGACAAAATCCTTAGCCTGGAATTCAAGGAATTCCTTTTCTGAACTCTGAGGCTTTGCCCTTAACATCTATCAATTTAATTTTAAGTTGCATTCATTTTTTTGAGTTAGCTGACATTCAAAAATGGGAATGTTTTATATAAAATTTTGGATTTCCAAGTTCTTTTCCCGCCATATCACAGTCCCCACGTCTCACCATGCCTCCCTTGTGCCAACACCATTGACTCCCACATGTGTGAGAGTGGAGTTGCTTACAGTGGAGTTAAGATGGAAAAGTAAAATGTTTTTTGTACCTGTGTTTTTATTATCAGGAATAAACAGAAGACAAAGAGGGCTGTTTATTTAGAACATTTCTCTCTCATCAGCCTTGCTTCTCTGCATGTTTCCTGTTGGAACTTCTCAGAGACAAGGCCCTTATTGCATTCTTGTTGATCATGCTAAAAACAGCTAGTGTTCATTGAACCCTTTTCTGTCTCTTTTTTATTTTCTTTTTTCCCCAATTTCTTTTTAACCCTCCCGGTTAAAGGAAGGGATCTGAGCTCCAGCTGGGTGAATGTACCCCTTCAATAAGTGATGGTGTGCCCAGGATTTGAATGTTCATGCACCTGGCTCTCACTCTGTTCCCTGCGTATTCCCAGCATCTGCCCCAAGTGATGCCCACAGCGAGTGATTAAAAAGTGCCGGACAAATCTAATTGAATTCCAGAGTCACAGATGGGATGGAGCCCGGTGGGGACCTCCACCCTTTTGAGAGGGGACACCTTCAGGAAGCTCCTGTATCTCGCTTCTTTCTGTTGGCACCTGGCTCCACGCTCTTGCTGTGTACCTCTAGGGTAGCATCACCCAGTGCTGACATGTGCTGGGTGGAAAATCTGCTGTGGTCCATTTGCTTCACCATGTCTTTGAGGTACCAGAACCTGGTGCAGGCATCAGAGCTCTGTGGGAGGATTTAACCACCTCTGTCCTTGTTTGCTCCCTGTAGGGCTCACAGTGGTCGCAGGCCTAACACTCTGACACAGACCCAGTGAGTAATTGGGCCTGGATAATGGGCCATGGGCAAATATGCCCTTTCCCATCCTCCTCAGACTCCGAGGTGGGGGCTGCAAAGTAGGAGGCTCTGTGAAGCTACTGAGCTACCGACTCTGCTTGGTGGGGGTTGAGGGAGGATGGGGAGGGAGGAGGAGATTGTGCCCCGAACCAGGAAAGCATGAGGTGCTGGGCACCCTTGCCCTAGCCAGGTCTTGGGCGGGGCCCCTTACAGTGAGCATGTGGGCTGTCTGTTGCCCAGTGTCCCCTGTGGACGTTGTCAGGAGGTGCCTGTAGGAGGAAGAGTTAGAATAGTGTCTGTAAACCCCCCTCACGGAGATCCTGAGGTCTTATTGTGCCCTCGGTCCCCTGGAGCCAAGTGGCAACGGGAACCCTCAGGTTCATTTGGGAGATGTTTTCTTTGCAGAACCTCCAGCTTTCTGTACAAGTGGATTAAGTTCTGGACGCAGTGGGGGTGCCTACTTTCTTAGTATTTGCGGCTGGCTTTACCTTCTGCCTGCTGGGATGTGCTTTGGGCATATGGATTATCCCCCCAAATCCAGACTCAGGGATCCTGGGACTCAGACACACTTCTGGCATGAGATTCTAGACATATAGTCTTCCTGGCCCTGGAAGCAGGCCCCTTTCCAGGGAGAGAGTATCCTTGGTTGAAGGTGTTGGATGCAGTGTCTTGACAGGGATGAGGAGGGACTTGGTCCTGACACCACCCGGGAGAATGCCAGAGACCACTTCCCTGGGCCAAGTTCAGGCCTGCCCATGGGGGAAACTGAAAGGTCTCGACCTCCTGGAGATTGCAGTGGCCTGGAGGTCAGATGGGGGTTCAGCTTCTCTGGAAGTCTGTCCGCCTTCCTTCTTCCCAGCCCCAAGTAGGTCATGCTGGGGTCAGCAGACCTGTCATGGGTCAGCAGCCCTTGTGTCTCCACTTCCTGGGATTTAGAACAAAAAGACCATGAAACATACAACCACTCTCAGGCTCTGTGCTTCCTGAACCTGCTTAAAGTGTCTCCATCATGGGCCAGGATGAGACTCAGGTACCCTTACTGGGTTTAGAGGAGAGAGTCCAAGCAGGGCTTCTCAGAAGACCGCAAGCTCTTTCTCTCCCTTGGGGGCCTTTGCTTTAGCACATGACCTGCAGGGAGAGAGGGCTTTTCCTCTCTGTCCTACTTAAGGTGGACAGCACCGCCTTTCCTCATTGTTCCAACCCAGAAGATGGGCTGGCACTGCAAACAAAGTGAGAGCTAGCAGACTAAAGCCAGGCAAAGGTTATTGTAAGGTGAGTGCAGAGAAAAAGGGAGTGAGCTGGGCAGTCGGGCAAGAAAAGGGAAATGTATTAGAGGGAAACGAGAGGGTGACTGGCCCTTGAGGAGAACCAGCATCCTCGCTTTCTGACGGGGTCTTTCTTACAGCCCACCAATGAAAAATTCTCTGAAGAGATGGTTAAATTTTAGCTTGTAGTTGAGTCCTGTGGTCACGTAGCCGGAGGTCTGGAATCTGGTGGTCTCGTAGCTTTGAGAAGGTAGGTGCCAGTGATAAAACAGAATGTCTTTTGGGCAATTTGGTCAGTCTCAAGGATCTCTGTGATTTTATTCTTTGTTTGTGAGGTCAACATAATGAGCCATCGTAACAATGAGATCCCACGTGGGCCTCGTCAATTATAGCCAGTACTTATTGGACACTTACTATGCCAGATACTCTCTGCACGTCTCTGTAGTCTTCTTTAATCCTCATGACGCCCCTTATCCCCATTTTGCAGATGAAGAAATTGTGGCTCAGAGCGATGAGAGGACTTGCCTGAGGTCGCACAGCCAGTAGGCGGCAGGTCCTGGATTCCAACCTGGATGTCAGGCTCTGAGCCCTGGCCCTTAGCCATCTCGCTCTAGGAAGTCTGTTTACTTAGAGAAAACCTACATTATTGTTTAATAGTCATTTTTTTCCACACAGACATGGAGATCAGACTTGTGGTTGCCAAGGGGGAGGGGAGGTAGGGGAGGGAAGGACTGGGAGTCTGGGGTTAGCAGATGTAAGCTGTTATATGTAGGGTGGATAAACAACAACAAGGCCCTGCTGTATAGCGCAGGGGCCTATGCTCAGTATCCTGTGACAGATCATAATGGGAAAGAATTTGTGATGTTTGTATACAACTGAATCACTTTGCTGCACAGCAGAAATTAACACAGCACTGTAAATCAACTGTATTTCAATATATTTTTTTTTAAATAGTATTTTTTTTTCCAGATTTCTGAACCCAGAGTCCTAAGAGAATGTGAGTAGGAGTTTCTTGGGTTTCAGGATCCCTTGGTGCTAAGATGGAAATGGGATGTTTAGACTCTGTTTTGACCCCACTGGTTTCACACTCCTGAATGAGCCAATGTGGTTGCATTCTTACAGAGAGAGAAACAGCGGGTCAGAAAGAGGAAGCCAGTGACTGAGACAGACACTCAGAGACAAGGAGATAGATGCAGAGAGTTGAGAGAGAGACAGGAGAAGGAAAGGAGACTAAATGGGTTGCGGCATTGGGATGGTCAGGCTCCCTGGTGGGGTCAGACTATCCTTAGAGTCCAAGTGACCCCTGACCTAGATGTCCACCTGGATCACTTCATCCTGATCCCACCAGTGTTTCTGTACCCTCTGCCCACCTCCAATTTCTTAGCAAATACGCCACTGGGTGTGGCCTATCTGTTGGTGGGTGAGTGCTATATGTAAAATACTTAAATTGTGCCAGCCTGGCACAGAGTGGGATTCAATAAGTTATCTGAGACAGTTTTCCTGGAAGAACCAGATCATATAAATGGGATCAATGTGAAGAAATGTCTGAGAAACTGCCAGAAAAACAACTCTACAGGTGGACACACCCATCCCTGTTGGCCTGCAGTTCATCTTACCCTCCCTCCTCAAGTCTCTTCTCCCTTTAATAAATTCTGGTTGAATACGGATGGCTAACAAACACATGAAAAGATGCTCAACATTACTCATTATCAGAGAAATGCAAATCAAGNTGAGGGAGAGGGAGAGGGTGGGAAGATTTGGGAGAATGGCACTGAAACATGTATACTATCATGTAAGAAATGAATCGCCAGTCTATGTTTGATGCAGGATACAGGATGCTTGGGGCTGGTGCACGGGGATGATCCAGAGAGTTGATATGGGGTGGGAGGTGGTGGGGGGCTTCAGAATTGGGAACTCGTGTACACCCATGGCAGATACATGTCAATGTATGGCAAAACCAACTGGTTGAGGACCTACTGTGTACCGGGTGGACTAGGAGCTTGGTCTAGAATGATGACCAAAGAGACGAGTTTCCTTCCTTCATGAGAGCTTGTCTATTCTACTCGGGGTGGCAAACAATAAGAAGTAAGCAGACAAGCAGACACCTGGTTGTGAATCACAGCAAATGCTGCCCATGAGGACAGTGGGGAGGCCACTCTGGTTTGGGAGCAGGGAGGGCCTCTCGGAGGAGGTGACATTTAGTTTGAGGTTTGGAGAATGGGAAGAATCCAGCAGGTGAAGAAGGGGGTGCATTCCAGGCAGACAGAAAGCATGTGTGAGGGCATTGAGGTGGGAAAGAGCACAGAGTGGTCTAAGAACAGAGAGAAGGCCCGTGTGGCTGAGGTGTGGTGAGCAAGAGGAGAGGCATGGCATAAGATGGCATGGGGGAGGTGTTTTTCCAAAAGCTCAGGGTCATTCCAGGGCTCTTACTCCAACCTCAACCTGCGTATCACTCCCACCACAGACCATTGGCTCCTTTGGTGCTCAGCCACATTCTCCCTTCCCTGCATCTTTCCTTGAAGCTACTCTTGGTAAATGACAGCCCCTCCCAGCAAGGGGCCTCACGCAAAGCCTGCCCTAAGCACATATGACCCAGTGGCGGAGAAGCCATATTGCATCACTGGGGAGCAGAGCTCTCTGCAGGGTGTGGGAGTGGGAAACCTCTTTTCCAGGGAGGTTTATGTCTCCTGGCAAATCATGGAAGCCTGAAGTGAACTCATGGAAGCCTGAAGGTGCTGATCATGCTGGGAGCAGGTGGGGAGTTAAGAAGCAAAGGTTCTGATTGGCTCTGTCCATGAAGTCCATGCCAGAATTTGTAGCTAGAAGTGGCCCACACATCTGGAGGAGAAGTACACAGCCATCAGCCAGATGTTTCAAGGATGGGATAGCAGGCCATCCAATGATGCTTCAATCCATCACTGAATTACTCGACATGTGTTGGCCTCTGGGCTCAGGCTAGGAGCTTTGGGGGCTCTTGGAGGAGAGACCGCTGGCTGGACAAGTAGAATTCTTTTCCATTCGTCAAGTGCGTTCACTTCTGTGTGTAGTTCATGCTCCGAGTTGTGAGCTCTGCAGACAGGGCGGGACTGAGGCTCCCCCACATGCACGTACAGAAACTGAGATTCACTGAAGCCAAGTCACTCATTCAGAGCCACACTAGTATGAGCTGGATCAGGCAAGTTCTGAAGTCAGATCTGAATGCGAATCGTTCCTTCACCCTTTAGTTACTCTGTGACTGTGGAAACACAAAGTTGTTTAGCTGCTAAGTTGTGTCTGACTCCTTGTGACCTCATGGACTATAGACTGCCAGGCTCCTCTGTCCCTGGGATTTCCCAGGCAAGAATACTGAAGCTGATTGTCATTTCCTACTGTGGGGGATCTTCCCAGCCCAGGGATTGAATCTGTGTCTCCTACATTGGAAGGCAGATTCTTTACCATTGGGCCACCAGGGAAGCCTGGGAACACAATTCCAGCCTCTTTTTTCTCATGTTTCTCTCAAATACAGAGAAGCAGGGTAAGTGTTAAAGCATTTAGGTCTGGGTCTGGCAAACAATGGGTACTTAATAAATGCACAGCTCCATTTCGTTCTGGCCTTCAACCTGACCCTGGGCTGGCGTTTCCTAACTCATCACCTTCTTTCAGGTTCATCGTGGTGACCTTGCACGGAGACATCTTCAGGTAGACAGAACATCTGGAAGACTGGCCCATCTTTTCCCTCCCCATCCCAGTGTTGTGATGTCATGAAGATAAAGCCACAGAGATGTAACTGCCAGGGCTCAGTTCCCAGAAGGCCATAAAACACAGGCAACTCTGCCCAGTCCTGCTCACCGCAATCCAGCAAAGTGCTCCTTGACTCCAGCGCTTGGTTATTTTTTACAAAATCGCTGAACTAGCCATGTTAGCTGTATTGATCAATAAATTACTTTGATGAAAACTCAATAGGTATTGCCCCCCTTCCCCTGGCACTCATTCCCACACAAAGGAAGGATTTTACACTTTTCATATCTCAAAAACCTTAGTGCTAGGTCCTGTCCTACTTTTCTCCTCTACGTACGACTCCCAGGGGCCGCTGCCCTGGCCAACACAGCCTCGACAGGGCTTGGAGATTTCTGGACCCACAGGCAGGGATTCTTTTGGGCCAGGGCTCAGGGGACCCATGGAAGGAGTTGATCCATCTACCCCAGCCTCAAAGAAGCGTTTCACTTTCCAGGGCAGTGTGGACATACAGCCACCACTGCTGCCGGGCATCCCCCTTAATTAGCTGGCCTGCCGGGGGAGTGACAGCCAGTCACCACGCTGGCTTCCCTGCTGGAAAAAGCCAGGAGTCACAATAGGCCGACGGTCTTCCCTTAACTTCCCTCCTTCATTTATTCACTTGGCATTTTCTGAGACCCTGCTCTGTGCTGGGAGCTTTCTGCGTGTAATATTGAATCTATAGCAAAAAGCAGGCTTTTGAAGTTAACTTTTCACCCCCTTAGACTGAACAATAGCCTGCATTGCACGCTTATTAGAAAAGGCCAGTGCTAGGCTAAGGCGTGGGCGTCGGAGGAAGCTGAGGAGCCGTATTTGTTATGAGCCCAGATACTGAGACCTCACTGCTTGGGTTCATGTCCTGGCTCTTGACCTTGAATGCAGATTTGGGACTTCTTTGAGCTTCAGTTTCTCCATCTGTAAATTGGGCGTGGAATAGTGTTTTCCTCACAGATATGCTAGATGGAGCTACTGTGGCTATGTTCCACGTGCCGGGCACATATGAGCACCAAGTTAAGGGTTGGATGCTTTTAGCTGGGGAGGGTCAAACGAGCTTGCTGCTGCTGCTAAGTCACTTCAGTCATGTCTGACTCTGTGTGACCCATAGATGACAGCCCACCAGGCTCCCCCGTCCCTGGGATTCTCCAGGCAAGATTACTGGAGTGGGTTGCCATTTCCTTCTCCAATGCATGAAAGTGAAAAGTGAAAGGGAAGTCGCTCAGTCGTGCCTGACCCTTAGCGACCCCATGGACTGCAGCCCACCAGGCTCCTCCGTCCATGGGATTTTCCAGGCAAGAGTACTGGAGTGGGTGCCATTGCCTTCTACGTGTGTGCAAAGTGTGTAGAACAGTGTCTGATACCTAGAGGTCGACATGTATAAGCGCAGATCCTCGTCACCGTGTGTCATCTTCACAGCAGGGCGGCAAGGCAGGAACTGGTCCCCTCCCCATGTAACTGATGAGAAAGTGGAGGTTAAGCAGATCACCCAGCATTTCAGAACAGAGAGTAAAATAGAGCTGGCCTGACTCCAGCCTCGGACGTCTTTCTATAGTGCTGGCCTGCATGGTGCCATCCTAGCACTTTGGAGTTGGAAAGCACCTAGAAGATGCCTGGACCAGCAGAATAAACATGGTATAGATGTGAAAAACTGATGCCCAGAAAGGTGCAGTGACCTGCTGAGAACACACAGACATCTGGGTCAGTGACTCTTGAGTGCTTCCTGCATGCATTGCAGCCGGTGCTCACGTGTCCTAGGGTTGTCGGGCTGTCCTGGGGACGATGAATAGCATCTCCTTCCATCCAGGAGTGTCTTTCAGAGCTCTCAGACTTGCTGGGTTGGAATCCTGCGTCCACCACTTCCCATTGGTCATAGTCCCTGTGCCTCAGTTTCCCAGCCTATAGAAAGGGTCGACTGGGACAAGATGCCTGGTGCTCAGAGAGCACTTGGTTGACTTTATCCCTTATTTATTCTTCTCAAGAATAAGCATTAAAGTGAAAAGAATAGATACTGATACGTAGAGCTCTAAATGTCTGTACAGCCTGTTTGGGCCCTCTGGGAGATGGAAAGGGTAGAGTTCATCTCTCTTAATTTGAGGCTGAGGGAAGACAGGTCCAGCTCTCTTTTGGGGACTTGTCCAGGTCACACAGCTGGCTGGTGAGAGAGGTGAGACCCAAACTCACACCTATGGATCTGCCAAGTGGCCTGCTCCCCTGCACTACACCTGACCCCTTTGTAAAGGCCTGGCTGCAGGGAAACCCAGCCACCTGCAAAGCAGCTAGTATATAGCAGCACGGGCCTCTCATACAGCTTCTTCCCTCTTCCAGGTGTAGGTGAGCTCTCAGCATGCATGAAGGGTGGTCTGCCCAGCTTAGCGCTTGCCTTGTCTTCTCTATTATCGAGACATTATCCTAACTCTGCCACCTGCCAGACCCCGGCCTCCGGCCCCTCCCATCAGCCTTCTTGGGACTGTGGCTACAGGCCAGGGGACATTTTTCCCAATTAGGGCGATTGCCCAAGTTCCTGATTTAGCCTGCCTGGGCCCAGCCCCATTTGCATACCATTAGCTATGATGCTATGCATTATGGATTCATATTTAATTTTAGTATTTTTTAGAGGCAACTCTAACCTGATTAAATCTTCTCCAAGAACCTGACATTTCTCTGAACTCTGGTAACATGGGTTGTGCACAAATGGACCACACACACATCCCTCCAGCCATAGACACGTACTGCCATTTCAGCCCCAGTTCCAGAGATTCTTTTTTAAATGAAAGGGGAAAAAAATGGAAAAAAAAAAGTCTTTTTTTCTCTAAGGTGATTTGTATGCAGACTTGGCTGTATGAGCCCCGCGGGGCTTGTGCCTAGAGAGGCTGCCGGAGCCAGGCTCCCTGAGAATCTGGGATAGTGGAGTAGTGGAGACCCAGGCTGTAGCTCAGCCTTGACGCATCTCCCTCTGGGAGTCACTGAGCCTGCCCTGGCCTCAGTTTCCCTTTTCTTGAGATCACTGAGTTAAAATTCTCAAGTCCCACACCAACCTGTTTCCACTCAGGCAACATGAAATGAAGTATGTGAAATTTGTTTTTTTCCTTAATCAAATGAAAATAAAATAGCCGAGCGAGAAAGGGATGAATAGATCAGAGTACAGGGGATTTTTATGGGGGTGAAACTCTTCAGTATCATATGACAGTGGTGGACACATGTCATTGTATGTGTGTCAAATCCCATGGAACATACAACACCAAGTGTGAACCCTAATGTAAACTCTAGGGTCTGGGTGATAACCAAGTGTCAATGTAGATTCATCGATTGTAACAAATGTCCCACTCTGGTGGGGGATATTAATAGTAGGGGAGCTTGTGTGTGGGGGCGTAGGGCATATATGGGAATCTCCAAGCTTTCTGCTCATTTTTCTGTAAACCCAAAACTTTTCTTAAAAAATAATGTTTATTAAAATTAATAAATAGCTTTCTTTGAGTGCGCACCATTTTACATGTGTCAAGTATTTTACAGGCATTAACTAATTCCAGTTGATCCTTGAACGTCGTTGGGACTGGTGGCCCCCCACACACTTGAAAATCCTTGTACTGCTGTCTCTGCCTCAAAAACAAAGGACGTGATAAATGAGTCACCCAGGGGCAGGAAGAGGAAACACTTTGGATAGAATTGGGACTCAAACCCTAGTTCTCTTGATTCCACACATTGTGATTTCTAATCAAATACAAACATTCCCCCACATTTAATTTAAAGATCTCAGAAATGAAAATACAGGTTTTACTTTATTTATTGAGAAACAGCCACATACAACGTGGACCGATGCAGTTCAAGCCCATATTGTCCACGGGTCGACTGTAATTCTCACAGCAACAATTTGAGGTTGATGTTATTATTATTATTATTATTATTACATCTCCAGTTTGCAGATGAGGTTCAGAGGGCCCCATCGCTTGCTCAGGGTCACACAGTGAGAAGACGGTAGAGACTAGATTTGGACCCAGACAGTCTGACCCCAGAGCCCAGAACCATAACACAGCTGCCTCTTCCTTTTTACCAAAGAAGGAACCAGGAGTGATGGGCTGGAATTATTTCATTGTTCTAATTCTATGATAATGACCTAATTCTCACCTGACTCGGGGGCAAGGTGTGGGCCACCATTCATCTCCCTGATATTTCTCAGAAATCAGCAGGGCGAGTTTTCTGACCAGGCTCTACTGGATGTAGTGGAGCTCAGACCAAACCTGGGAGCTGGGCCATCCCCCAGCCAGGAGGTCAGGGGTGTTGGGGGCGTGGGGTATGGTGAGAATGCAGAGCTCCTCAGGGAGCAAGGACCCTGGCCCAGTGCCATCAAAGGCCCTCACCATCACCTGTCCAAATCCCTTTGTCCTTCCACATGTGGAACAACCAGAAAATGCGTCTAGGTAGGTTGCTTTGTTTGGGCTTGGTGCTGGGTTTGCAGCATCCAGGGAAGAAAATGCAGCATTTATTTTCTCCAACATTTAATTTTGAGACATTTAAAATGTACAGAAAATTTGCGAGAATTTGGCAGTGGTTGCCGCTGTGCTCACGTGGTATTTCTCTAGTTCTCATCTGCCTTGTGCTCTGGCACCATCCCGGATGCCCATACAGTCATTTCAGTCCCCACACAGACCCCGTGGAGGTCCCCACATCACCCCCATGGTACAGATGAAGACACTGAGGCTCAGATAGAGGAAGAAATCTGTCTAGGTCCCCAGCTCTGCCAGGGTGGGAACACAAATTGCACTTAGAATTTTCTGACCCTAAGGCTGTTCTTTTTTTCTACTCTGTCCTCCATGATCCCCACAAGATTTGGAAAGTCCTCTTGACAGTGGCAGGCAAAGCCCTCCCCACAGAGTGCTCTGGGTGCTGGGGGGAGATGTGCATTGTGGTCAGATGAAGGAATGGGAGGTGCAGGTGAGGTACAGGGTATTACTCTCAGGCAAGCTTGCACCAGGCACATTAACCTTTATGGCAATGGCTCCCACTTCTGGGGCTGCTGGCCCACCAGGGACCCAGGGCCCTAAGGAGCAACTGAGACCCTGTTGCAAGCTGGGTGGTTCCCAGGCTCCAGGGTCCTCCCTGCCAGAGGTCCACTCCCACCTTTCTGTGGCCACCTGCTCTGTCTGCTACACAGTGAAGGCTGGGTGAGGGTTATGTCCCATCGCCGCCTTCTTAGAAGACTTGCCTGGCTCCTGCCATGCTCAGCCTCCTTAGCTGGGTCTCTTCAGACAAGTCACTTCACCTCTTTTGGAGGACCACCATACTTCAACTGTGAAGCAAAGAGGTAATCATTGAACCAACCGTGTGTNCGAGCTTGCTGCTGCTGCTAAGTCACTTCAGTCATGTCTGACTCTGTGTGACCCATAGATGACAGCCCACCAGGCTCCCCCGTCCCTGGGATTCTCCAGGCAAGATTACTGGAGTGGGTTGCCATTTCCTTCTCCAATGCATGAAAGTGAAAAGTGAAAGGGAAGTCGCTCAGTCGTGCCTGACCCTTAGCGACCCCATGGACTGCAGCCCACCAGGCTCCTCCGTCCATGGGATTTTCCAGGCAAGAGTACTGGAGTGGGTGCCATTGCCTTCTACGTGTGTGCAAAGTGTGTAGAACAGTGTCTGATACCTAGAGGTCGACATGTATAAGCGCAGATCCTCGTCACCGTGTGTCATCTTCACAGCAGGGCGGCAAGGCAGGAACTGGTCCCCTCCCCATGTAACTGATGAGAAAGTGGAGGTTAAGCAGATCACCCAGCATTTCAGAACAGAGAGTAAAATAGAGCTGGCCTGACTCCAGCCTCGGACGTCTTTCTATAGTGCTGGCCTGCATGGTGCCATCCTAGCACTTTGGAGTTGGAAAGCACCTAGAAGATGCCTGGACCAGCAGAATAAACATGGTATAGATGTGAAAAACTGATGCCCAGAAAGGTGCAGTGACCTGCTGAGAACACACAGACATCTGGGTCAGTGACTCTTGAGTGCTTCCTGCATGCATTGCAGCCGGTGCTCACGTGTCCTAGGGTTGTCGGGCTGTCCTGGGGACGATGAATAGCATCTCCTTCCATCCAGGAGTGTCTTTCAGAGCTCTCAGACTTGCTGGGTTGGAATCCTGCGTCCACCACTTCCCATTGGTCATAGTCCCTGTGCCTCAGTTTCCCAGCCTATAGAAAGGGTCGACTGGGACAAGATGCCTGGTGCTCAGAGAGCACTTGGTTGACTTTATCCCTTATTTATTCTTCTCAAGAATAAGCATTAAAGTGAAAAGAATAGATACTGATACGTAGAGCTCTAAATGTCTGTACAGCCTGTTTGGGCCCTCTGGGAGATGGAAAGGGTAGAGTTCATCTCTCTTAATTTGAGGCTGAGGGAAGACAGGTCCAGCTCTCTTTTGGGGACTTGTCCAGGTCACACAGCTGGCTGGTGAGAGAGGTGAGACCCAAACTCACACCTATGGATCTGCCAAGTGGCCTGCTCCCCTGCACTACACCTGACCCCTTTGTAAAGGCCTGGCTGCAGGGAAACCCAGCCACCTGCAAAGCAGCTAGTATATAGCAGCACGGGCCTCTCATACAGCTTCTTCCCTCTTCCAGGTGTAGGTGAGCTCTCAGCATGCATGAAGGGTGGTCTGCCCAGCTTAGCGCTTGCCTTGTCTTCTCTATTATCGAGACATTATCCTAACTCTGCCACCTGCCAGACCCCGGCCTCCGGCCCCTCCCATCAGCCTTCTTGGGACTGTGGCTACAGGCCAGGGGACATTTTTCCCAATTAGGGCGATTGCCCAAGTTCCTGATTTAGCCTGCCTGGGCCCAGCCCCATTTGCATACCATTAGCTATGATGCTATGCATTATGGATTCATATTTAATTTTAGTATTTTTTAGAGGCAACTCTAACCTGATTAAATCTTCTCCAAGAACCTGACATTTCTCTGAACTCTGGTAACATGGGTTGTGCACAAATGGACCACACACACATCCCTCCAGCCATAGACACGTACTGCCATTTCAGCCCCAGTTCCAGAGATTCTTTTTTAAATGAAAGGGGAAAAAAATGGAAAAAAAAAAGTCTTTTTTTCTCTAAGGTGATTTGTATGCAGACTTGGCTGTATGAGCCCCGCGGGGCTTGTGCCTAGAGAGGCTGCCGGAGCCAGGCTCCCTGAGAATCTGGGATAGTGGAGTAGTGGAGACCCAGGCTGTAGCTCAGCCTTGACGCATCTCCCTCTGGGAGTCACTGAGCCTGCCCTGGCCTCAGTTTCCCTTTTCTTGAGATCACTGAGTTAAAATTCTCAAGTCCCACACCAACCTGTTTCCACTCAGGCAACATGAAATGAAGTATGTGAAATTTGTTTTTTTCCTTAATCAAATGAAAATAAAATAGCCGAGCGAGAAAGGGATGAATAGATCAGAGTACAGGGGATTTTTATGGGGGTGAAACTCTTCAGTATCATATGACAGTGGTGGACACATGTCATTGTATGTGTGTCAAATCCCATGGAACATACAACACCAAGTGTGAACCCTAATGTAAACTCTAGGGTCTGGGTGATAACCAAGTGTCAATGTAGATTCATCGATTGTAACAAATGTCCCACTCTGGTGGGGGATATTAATAGTAGGGGAGCTTGTGTGTGGGGGCGTAGGGCATATATGGGAATCTCCAAGCTTTCTGCTCATTTTTCTGTAAACCCAAAACTTTTCTTAAAAAATAATGTTTATTAAAATTAATAAATAGCTTTCTTTGAGTGCGCACCATTTTACATGTGTCAAGTATTTTACAGGCATTAACTAATTCCAGTTGATCCTTGAACGTCGTTGGGACTGGTGGCCCCCCACACACTTGAAAATCCTTGTACTGCTGTCTCTGCCTCAAAAACAAAGGACGTGATAAATGAGTCACCCAGGGGCAGGAAGAGGAAACACTTTGGATAGAATTGGGACTCAAACCCTAGTTCTCTTGATTCCACACATTGTGATTTCTAATCAAATACAAACATTCCCCCACATTTAATTTAAAGATCTCAGAAATGAAAATACAGGTTTTACTTTATTTATTGAGAAACAGCCACATACAACGTGGACCGATGCAGTTCAAGCCCATATTGTCCACGGGTCGACTGTAATTCTCACAGCAACAATTTGAGGTTGATGTTATTATTATTATTATTATTATTACATCTCCAGTTTGCAGATGAGGTTCAGAGGGCCCCATCGCTTGCTCAGGGTCACACAGTGAGAAGACGGTAGAGACTAGATTTGGACCCAGACAGTCTGACCCCAGAGCCCAGAACCATAACACAGCTGCCTCTTCCTTTTTACCAAAGAAGGAACCAGGAGTGATGGGCTGGAATTATTTCATTGTTCTAATTCTATGATAATGACCTAATTCTCACCTGACTCGGGGGCAAGGTGTGGGCCACCATTCATCTCCCTGATATTTCTCAGAAATCAGCAGGGCGAGTTTTCTGACCAGGCTCTACTGGATGTAGTGGAGCTCAGACCAAACCTGGGAGCTGGGCCATCCCCCAGCCAGGAGGTCAGGGGTGTTGGGGGCGTGGGGTATGGTGAGAATGCAGAGCTCCTCAGGGAGCAAGGACCCTGGCCCAGTGCCATCAAAGGCCCTCACCATCACCTGTCCAAATCCCTTTGTCCTTCCACATGTGGAACAACCAGAAAATGCGTCTAGGTAGGTTGCTTTGTTTGGGCTTGGTGCTGGGTTTGCAGCATCCAGGGAAGAAAATGCAGCATTTATTTTCTCCAACATTTAATTTTGAGACATTTAAAATGTACAGAAAATTTGCGAGAATTTGGCAGTGGTTGCCGCTGTGCTCACGTGGTATTTCTCTAGTTCTCATCTGCCTTGTGCTCTGGCACCATCCCGGATGCCCATACAGTCATTTCAGTCCCCACACAGACCCCGTGGAGGTCCCCACATCACCCCCATGGTACAGATGAAGACACTGAGGCTCAGATAGAGGAAGAAATCTGTCTAGGTCCCCAGCTCTGCCAGGGTGGGAACACAAATTGCACTTAGAATTTTCTGACCCTAAGGCTGTTCTTTTTTTCTACTCTGTCCTCCATGATCCCCACAAGATTTGGAAAGTCCTCTTGACAGTGGCAGGCAAAGCCCTCCCCACAGAGTGCTCTGGGTGCTGGGGGGAGATGTGCATTGTGGTCAGATGAAGGAATGGGAGGTGCAGGTGAGGTACAGGGTATTACTCTCAGGCAAGCTTGCACCAGGCACATTAACCTTTATGGCAATGGCTCCCACTTCTGGGGCTGCTGGCCCACCAGGGACCCAGGGCCCTAAGGAGCAACTGAGACCCTGTTGCAAGCTGGGTGGTTCCCAGGCTCCAGGGTCCTCCCTGCCAGAGGTCCACTCCCACCTTTCTGTGGCCACCTGCTCTGTCTGCTACACAGTGAAGGCTGGGTGAGGGTTATGTCCCATCGCCGCCTTCTTAGAAGACTTGCCTGGCTCCTGCCATGCTCAGCCTCCTTAGCTGGGTCTCTTCAGACAAGTCACTTCACCTCTTTTGGAGGACCACCATACTTCAACTGTGAAGCAAAGAGGTAATCATTGAACCAACCGTGTGTGGTTGACAGTGTTTAGAAAACTGGCAAGTGCTTACCCTGGGCCTGGTACACAGTAGGCATGTAGTGTGGTGATGTTCTCATATTCTCCATCTGCAGCTTCCCAGTGAGATTTGTACCCTTGTCCCCAGCCAGACCCAATGGCTCCCAAATGCCACCACACACTCGGTCCTTTGTCATTTGGTCCTCTCTGCCTGGGATGCCCTTGCCAACATCCATCCGGGTCAGCTCCCACCTCCTTCAGAAGGTCCCCCGAGTAGGAACTACTCCCCTCCTCAGACTCTCCCTGGCACCTAACCCCTGTGGTTAGAGGCACAGAGTCTGGCGCCAACCTGTCTGGTTTGATTCTCACCTCTGTCACTTACTGGTTGCATGGTCTTAGGTTAAGTTGCTTCTCTGTTCTAGGCCTCAGGTTCCTCATCTGCAAAATGGGCACGATGACAGTCCCTTCCTTGTTGGGAGATCTTAATGGGTTACAACATGAAAGAGCATGCGCACAGTGCCAGTATTCACACGGTGCCAGCACGTAGCATCTCAGAGCCCTGTGCGCGGTGGGGTCGCCTGTGCTTGTCTGCTGAGTCAAAATGACTAAAGTCAACCCTCATGTGTGAGGCTTAGCGAGGAGGAGGCGCTGGAGCGACAGGATGCTCCGAGAGACGGAGCTCAGGCCGGCTGGCAGGCTGGGGCGGGAGTGGGCACATGGCAGGGCAGAGGCAGGGGCCTCTTTCCTGCCTGGGAGGCATCTCGGTGAGAAAGGCGCACGCAGGGCCTCTGTGCTAGTGGTTCAGGGCTGTACAGCAGAGTCTTGGTCCAAGAAGCAGCTCTGGGGACGCATAGCCCTGAGTTCCATTCCTGGCCACCCCAGGCCTGCAACATGACCTTGGCCAAGTTCCTTAGGCCCTCTTGGGCCTCCGTTTTCCCTCCTGTGAAGTGGAGACAGTGCTCGTCCCCACCTCCTAAGGCTCTTAGCACAGCGACGCCGCAGCCCTTCCAGTATTTGTGCTGTGGCTGTCTTGACGGCCTGCCTCATCACACAGCCCCGCTGGTGATGGGGAACAGAGCTCTGACCGAACCCACATGCCTGGTTTGCATGGAGCCTGCCTGCCCTTTGTCCAGAGGAGTTTAGATTCTTAACGAATAAGTTCACCTGGGTCCTGCAGAGCATTGACCAGGAAGGTCTTTGACTCCAATCTCCCATTAGCTGTCTCCTCCTCTCCTGCCGAGGCTTTTGCAGAAAATCATTTAATGTTTTCTCTGTGTTTAAAGAAAGCTCCGAGGGGCCATCGGGCTCAGCCTGGCTGGCTTGATCTTGAAACAAAGTGTAGTTCCCAGTGGAACAGACCAACCTCGGCTCTTAAGTAAATTCAGGGGAGCATTTCTGCACGTGGCCTGGCTGGCTATATTTAGGCCTTGCGAGGGCTTTGAGTCCCTCCCCCACTGCGTTATTAAGGTGTCTGGCTGCCTGAGAGGGCTGAGGCCCCCAGGGCAGCAGGAGAAGCCCCACCTCGGTGAACACAGCTGGAGTTTGCCTTGCAAGGTGTGGAATTCATCTTCCATCTGCCAGTTGAGTGTTTAGAGACGAGCATCTCACTCCATCTCTCTCCCGCCCCTCCCCCCCAACTCACATCCACGCCTGTGTTGCTTCCTCTTCATTCCCATCTTTCTTGTCGATGATCCTCAGTCTTTGGCATGTATTCACAAGTCACGAACCTCGCTCAGAAACCCTCGAGGGCTCCCCAGTTCCTGCTCGATAAAGCATAACCTCCTCAGCCTGGCCGTCGAGGCCTTCCACGATCTGGCCTTCATCTACCTTTTCATCCTCATCTGCAACCGCAACCCCTTTGAGAGTGAGCTCCGTGAAGATCAGGCCTTTTATCTTTTTTATGTACCACAATGTATCCAGGGCTTTGGAGAGTGTCTAGAAGGCTGCAGGTGTTCAGTGATTATTTGCTGAATGAATGATTGAATGACTAAGCCAATGAAAGAACGATACCAGGATCTGCAGTTTCCCCACCTTGTGTTTTTGCTTTGACAGCTATTGGCTGCCTGGCCAGCCTTCCTGCCCTCTTTGCCTTCCCTAACCCCTTATAGCCCAGATCCTGCCTGCTTCTTCTGTGTACCTCCCTGGTGGCCCAGCCCCTATGATTCCTGCTGCTAACGTTGACATCTGTGGTCAGATACCCAGTGCCTGCCTTGGTATCTGGCTTTCCAGAGGCCATACCTGCACGTGCCCCTCTGAGGTCTAGAAAAGGTGAGACTGCCTTTACCCCCAGCCTCCCAATACAGGCAGACCTTGGGGACATTGTTGGTTGGGTTCCAGGCCACCGCAATATAGCCAGTATCACAGTAAAGGGAGTCACACAGATTTTTGGTTTCCCAGTGCATACAGAAGCTACATTTATACTGTAGTATCGTCAATTAAATGTGCAGTAGCATTATGTCTAAAAAAAATACGTACGTACCTTAATTAAACAATAGTTTATTGCTATAAACTGCTAACCATCATCTGAGCCTTCAGCAAGTCATAATCTTTTGCAGTAGTTACATCAAAGATCACAGATTACACATCACCATGACACATACAATAATGAAAAAGTTTGGTATATTGTGAGAATTACCAAAAAGTGACACAGAAACACAAAAGCAAACGAGTTTGGAACACAGCGCTCATAGACTTTCTCGACACTGGGTTGCCGCAAACCTTCAATTTGTAAAAATTGCAGTGTCTGCAAAGCACAGTAAATTGAAGCTCAGTAAAATGAGGTCTGTCTGTACCTTGGAGAGTCCCTCTGTTGCCTTTAGTGGATGTGGGAGGGCAGAGTGGTCAGCTAGGAGGGGACTTGGACTGTCTGGAAGGGCAGAGCCACCCCTGGTGGGCTGGAGGCTGGGGCAGAGACACAGTCACAAGTAGGGGGTGGGGTCCTCTCAGGGCAGAGCGTGATGGCCACAGGGGCTGCCAGCCAAGGTCAGGTAGGGACCCAGGCATCAAGGCCACCAATGAGGGAGAACACAGGCCAGGGAGGTGGCCAGAAGGTGACAGAGCCCAGAGCAGGAATCCCAGGTGCAGGTCAGCTTTGGTGATCCAACAGACAGCAGACAAGTGGGCCAGGACTGGGGCTCTGTCATTGGACTGACTGTCCTTAAAGGGAAGAGGCTATGAGACCGCTCTCTGAGACTAGCACTCCAGCCCAGGAAACAAGCAGGAGCCCTCACTACACCCAGGAACTAAGACTGGGGCTCCAGCCAGCCGAGGGGGCTCTTGATGGTGGGCCCACTCTCCGTTGTACAGAGTTGACTGGTTAAGTACTTTCTGTCTCGACTGGGGTAGGGTCCAGAGATCGGAAGGGCCTAGACCTACAGGAAGATTCCAGGGGTCTAGAGGGAAGGAGATGAGGCTGCTCCAGTTATACTCGGGAGGTGTTTTGTAAACATAGGCTTCAGCCTCTGCAGATAATGATGGTTCCCCTCTGTGGTCACCAAGCTTAAGTCACAGCTGTGAAATCTCCCCTATTGGAGAGCTTTAGAGGACACAAACATGCACACATACACAGACACACATGTGCACACACACACAGACACACATGTGCACATACACACACAGATACAGACAGACACACATGTGCATACACACACAGAGATACACACAGACACATGTACACACACACAGAGATACACACAGACACACATGTGCATACACACAGAGATACACACAGACACATGTACACACACACAGATACACACAGACACACATGTGCACACACACACAGAGATATACACAGACACACATGTGCATACACACAGAGATACACACAGACACATGTACACACACAGATACACACAGACACACATGTGCACAAACACACAGAGATATACACAGACACACATGTGCACACACACACAGAGATACACACAGACACACATGTGCACACACACAGAGATACACACAGACACACGTGCACACACACAGATATACACACAGACACACGTGCACACACACACACAGATACACACAGACACACATGTGCACACACACAGAGATACACACAGACAGACATGTGCACACACATAGAGAGATACACACAGACACACATGTGCGCATATACACAGAGATACACACAGACACACATGTGCGCACACACACAGAGATACACACAGACACACGTGCATACACACACAGATATACACACAGACACACGTGCACACACACACAGATACACACAGACACACATGTGCACACACACAGAGATACACACAGACATGTGCACACACATAGATACACACAGACACACATGTGCACACATACACAGAGACACACAGACACACATGTGCACACACACAGATACACGCAGACACACATGTGCACACACAGAGAGATACACACAGACACACATGTGCACACACACACACAGATACAGACACACATGTGCTCACATACACAGAGAGACACACAGACACACACACAGTTAAGTAACAACAAAGGGACACCAGGCCTGACACCTGGTGAGGGACCAGATGACCTCCCGATGACCCCTGGAGACTCCTGCTCTGAGCACTCAAGCCTGTGGAGTCAAGGGGATAAATGAAAACGGGGTGTCTTCATTTGGGCAATGGGTGCAGAGGCAGGGCCCTCGGGCGTCTCGATTTCTCCCTGGTCCTTCCGGGGTCACTTAGCTCTCAGAGAGCAATCGCAGCAGCAGTTCTCTACTTCTTTGTGTGGTTCTGTATCCCTTTCAAAGTGCTTTTGTGCAGCGTTTTCAATTTGATTCACCCTCTGTGAGATAGGCTGGGATCCTTATCTCTGCTTTAAAGATAAGGAAATCGAGGCTCAGAGAAGGTGCGAGGCTTGTCCGAGTCCTGTTGGTGGGTGGGCTGTGGAACCGGGGATTAGAACCAGGAGCATATGACATTCGGCCCTGTCACATTCTCCCCTTCCCTCTGATATGTGATCCCCACCCCCACCCCCTTTGGAGAGTAGTTTCCTCCAGTCATGCTGCCTTGGTGTTTTCTGGTGTGCGTGTGCACGTGCCTGTGTGGATGTGGGTGTGTGTCTCTGTGTTGGGTGTGGCTCTGCCTCTGGGCATGTCTGAGGGGTGCCGAAGCCAGAGGCTGGCCAAGTGCTGCTTCAAGAATGCCATCCTCCCCTCTTCAGCCCTCCCTCAGGTTGCCTTTGGGCTTCCTGATGGGTAGCAGGAGCCATTCCCAGCTCCCTCCCTCCTCTCCCCTCCTCTGCCCAGCTGGACAAGCATCCACAGAAGAGTGAGGGACCTCAGAAGCCAGTGGGGTGGCAGTGTGGGGATGGGGAGACTGGAGATGGCTTACTCAGTGCAGAAGGGTGGCAGCTGCCAGGCCTGGGTTCAGAGTTTGTAAAGACGGAGGGACCAGAGAAGGAGAAAGCCTGACTCTCTAGTACCCACGGGAGGGGTCTGTCCTGGGACCAGAAAGGACATGTTTTAAGAAATGTTCAAAGGAGAAGTTCAAAGGAATTTGGAGAGAGATGTGGATTTATTGTCAGTTGCTCAGAAAGGCCAGGAGTTGATTCAGGGGACAAATAATAACAACACAAGGGGTGATTCCACTTGGGCGAGGGGCAGGGAGGTGTGGGGGCTGGGAGCCTCTTGGCTGGACCCCAGACAGACTCCACCCCCGTCTAGACCCTGAGTCTCACACACCTTCAGCTTGTGAGACTGGTGTCAGGAGGGGGAGCAAAGGACCTTTCTCCTTCTCGTGTCCAAGGCAGACTCAGCAGCTGAGCATGGCACTGACCCAGGAGGGCATCACTGATGTTTCCTCTTTGTGTCCAGAAGTGCTATTTGCACTATCATTGGCTGGGCTTAATTTTTAGTTGATGAATTAGTAACTACTTCATCTCATTCCATGAAAGTAATTTGAAGTTGTTTACAAAATTGCGTAGTTCTTGTACATCATACATCATAAGATAGCTAACTTATCGTTCAAAGAATTCAGGGCCAGGAAAAAAATACGTATATATAAATTAGAAAACACTATGTTTCCTAGGAGGAAAAAGAAAATGCTATACTGAAGTCATGACATCCATAATGGTTGCTGTAATTGGCCCTAACATTTGACTCTGCACTCCCTGGTGGCCAAAGGGAAAAGAGAAATACTACTAGTTATATACGTTTACATGTTCTGTGTGAAAAAAGAAAAATCATCCTAAGTATCTCTGAGACAAAATTAAGCTTTCATTAACCCTTCACTTGAAAATAATTATTTCATCTGGGGTTTTAAGAGGAAGATGCGGAGAAAGACAGTAAATGGCAGTAGCAGATTTCCTAAGACAGTGCCTGGTATTCTGTCTGCCCTGCTTCTCTGCTGAAGGCATAAAGGCAGAAGACAATGACAAAATGCCAGGAGCCTAGGCACACGGTCCGAGTACAGAGCTTCATCAGGGAGACATCCGAGAATAACTGGAGATAGCAGTGGCCAGTCCACTCTTCTGCCTGTTCTCCAAAAGGTCATTTTTTTCCATCAGACTTTGGATTTGTGCTGGGCAAGAAGTGACCGTCTCTGGCAACACCTGGCATCTAGGCTGTTGTTTGGTTGGATGGAGGCAGCTCCCGTTTAATTTCAAGCAGTGATTGCTAGGCTTCTCTGATTGATAATGATCACCCCTTAGTAACAAGATTTAGCATGTATCCCAATAAAGGTGATTTATCCCATACAGATTGTCTCCAAGGACACCCGTCAGTCTACAATGTATGTAATAAATCATACACCAGTATGTGTGATTAAAAAGGGTGAGATGCAAATCAATGTAGGTAGAAGTTAATAATTGCCTCCTTTCCCCAGTGGGTTGTCTTGAGTACTCCTTAACTGAGCGCATATACCTTTAGACCCTTTTGCAAGCCCAGGCTGCTCACTGAGAATGCCTGCCGTTCTTTCCATACAGGCGAGGACAAGAGTGGATCCGCCAGGATCCCAGTTTCCTCTTCCATCTGTTGGGATAACTCTGCAGCAGGCTCCACACCACCTCCCAGAGGTCCCCAGCAGTAGGCAGTGGCCAGACTGAGCTCCGGCTGCCCAAGTGCAGTTTGCTTGGTGAGGCACCCCTCTATCAGCTGCCTTCCTTTGCCCGGGTCATTCTCCTCCTCCCTCTCAGATTCCCTCAGATCTGTTGCTGTTTAGTTGCTCAGTCATGTCTGACTCTTCTGCAACCCAATGGACTATAGCCCGGCAGGCTCCTCTGTCTGTGGGATTTCCCAGGCAAGAATACTAGAGTGGGTTGCCATTTCCTTCTCCAGGGCATCTTCCTGACCCAGGGACTGAACCCGCATCTCTTACTTGGCAGATACAGTTTTTACCACTAAGTCACCTGGAAAGCCCCAAACCTTGAGGTCACCTCCAAATAAACTACCAACAGTCAACTCTCGGTCTAGAGTCCTATCCCCAGGGAAAGGCAAATTCCCTCAAAGTTTTCTTTTGAAGGATATTGAAACTTCTTTCTTTTCACTTCAACATGGAAAAGGGCCCTGGGTTTTTTCTTCAAAACCAGTCCTGTGTCTCTTCCTACAAATGAACAAATGGACAGATCTATTCCTGGTGTGATGATTCTGGGCTGAAATTTTCCTATCAAACATCATGGGGCCCGCTCTAGGAGAGGGGAGAAATTCCATAATGTCCTCGAAGAGGGCAGGCTGGTAGAGCCCTGCGGCTTCCTGCCTGGGATCAGGTGCAGAACATTCCCCATGTAACTAAGTTACGCTCCCTGCTGTATAGAGTTATTGAACATAAACTTGTTAAATTTAAGAGGACAACTGCCAAATGCAATTGATTTTTCCTTTAGAACAATTGATCTCAGACAATTCTTTCTGACAATAGGCAGATGAAGGACCACTTGTCTATTTCAGTCACTCCTGGTCTGTGACAATAAACTGAAGCCATCGGTTCATGGACGCTCATCTTTCTGAGTGCAATGAGCAGCCGGGGTGGGGGACATCCATTCACAGCATCTAAGGCATTTCAGTTCTGTGAGTCTGAATGAAGATTACTGGGTGGTGATCCCAGGAATATCCTTGTTATTTTTTGACAGATATTGAAAGTAGGATGCTACTTAGGCATTGTACTCCCTGACCTCTGCAGCCAGGTACCGCTGCCAGCTTTCCTGGCTGAAGATTAGGTGAAATCAGGGCCCAGCACACGACTTTGTTCTGTATCAGTGGATCTATGTTACATGTGGATTTCAGAGATGGAAGACTCCTCACAGGCATTTTGACCCAAGAAAGGAAGCGGGATCTAGACCACCCTTTTCAAGGCTCACCTTCCCTCCCACTCTGGTTGCAGGTCCCTCTGAATGTCCACGGCTGATAGGGAGCTCCCTGTCCAGGTGGCCACAGGGGGAAGGAGGCTGGGTTCAGATTGAGACAGATGTGGGACGGAATGTAGCCACACGTCTTGCTGCCTCTGTGACCTTTGTCAAACAGTTGCATCTCTCTGAGCCTCAGTTTCCTTTTGCACAAAATAGAGTGATTGCCTTACAAGACAGATATAAGCATTAAATGATAGGATCCACATAAATCACTCAGCCCTGTGACCTAGTGCAACTTACCTTACTTCTCTGAACTCCGTTTTCCTCATCTGTCAAATGGGGTTAACAGCACTTACCTCCTAGGGTTGTTGTGAAGATTGAATTGATTAGATTTACGGGAGTGAAACATTTATCACAGGATCTGGCCCATAGGAAGTGCTCAATAAAGTTGGCTATTCAGTTCAGTTCAGTTCAGTCGCTCAGTCGTGTCCGACTCTTTGCGACCCCATGAATCGCAGCNGAGATCTCTAGTCTTTTCCATTCTGTTGTTTTCCTCTATTTCTTTGCATTGATCGCTGAAGAAGGCTTTCTTATCTCTTCTTGCTATTCTTTGGAACTCTGCATTCAGATGCTTATATCTTTCCTTTTCTCCTTTGCTTTTTGCTTCTCTTCTTTTCACAGCTATTTTGGCTGTTAGCACTGTAATTATTATTCACTCATATATATGTGCGGAGAAAGCAATGGCACCCCCCTCCAGTACTCTTGCCTGGAAAATCCCATAGATGGAGGAGCCTGGTGGGCTCCAGTCCATGGGGTTGCTAAGAGTCGGACATGACTGAACGACTTCACTTTCACTTCTCACTTTGATGCATTGGAGAAGGATATGGCAACCCACTCCAGTGTTCTTACCTGGAGAATCCCAGGGACAGGGGAANGCCTGGAAAATCCCATAGATGGAGGAGCCTGGTGGGCTCCAGTCCATGGGGTTGCTAAGAGTCGGACATGACTGAACGACTTCACTTTCACTTCTCACTTTGATGCATTGGAGAAGGATATGGCAACCCACTCCAGTGTTCTTACCTGGAGAATCCCAGGGACAGGGGAACCTGGTGGGCTACCGTCTATGGGGTCGCACAGAGTCAGACACGACTGAAGCGACTTAGCAGCAGCAGCAGTATATATATGTGAGATAACAAAAGTAACACCTGTCTTGTCAACCTTACTGATTGAAGGGCTGAAAGATCCAATGAGACACTGGATTTCGGAAGGTCATTCATTCATCTATTCAGCACGTATTTCTTGAGAGTCCACTGTGTGCCAGGTACTGTTCTGACAAACACTGGGGAAGGAGCAGAGAGTAAGACAGCAGCAGTACTCACCCTCAGAGAGCCTGCATTCTAGCAGGACACTAACCACGAGCGTCATCGTTAGAGTAAAATGTAGCGGGTGCTTGATAATATTGAGTTTTTAGAAGACAAGATAAACAGGGATGAGGAATAGGCGGGGGAAGAAGAAGTGGTGTGAGATCGCGGCTGGGTCCCCAGGGCCTCAGTGAGAAGGATGTTTGAACAAGATCTGAAACAGCACTTTGAACGTGTCAAAGGGACATTTAAGGGACAGTGATTGGTCCCTGCTCTGCAGAGGCCTTTTGCAGGGAGTGGACAGAGTGTGCTTCCCTGAGTCCGAGCCAGAGAACCCACCTGCACTGTGATGTGCCTGGGCTGCTGCGGGGAGAGCTGGAAATCCTGGGCGGTGTGGGGTTGATTAGGTGACCTTTCCTTAAGGCCACTTCCCAGCTGCTACAGCCTCTTCTGCTTGGAGCGGGGAGATAGATTTAGGGCCTCAGGGTTCCCAGAAAGGACCTTTTCAGAAGGCAGCCCTGCAGATCAGATACTGATGCTGCGCTGTCTCCCTGCCCTGGTGCTCACCTGGCTCCCCATGCCTGCCCCTGACTTTCCGTTTTCTTCCTTCTGAGAAAGCAACATCCAGCCCTGGCCTGGAGAGATGGTCTGCTTCTCCATTAGCCCCTGAAGCCGCCTCTCCCACCTCGGTGCACCTGGGCCACTTCCCCAGGCCAGGCACCTCTGTTCCTGAACTCTGTGCTCTGATTATTCCTACAAGTGTGAAAGTTGTTCAGTCGTGTCCGACTCTTTATGACCCCACGGACTATATAGTCCATGGAATGCTCCGGGCCAGAATACTGGAGTGTGTAGCCGTTCCCTTCTCCAGGGGATCTTCCCAACCTGGGGATCAAGCCCAGGTCTCCTGCATTGCAGGCAGATTCTTTACCAGCTGAGCTACCAGGGAAGCCCCTGACTATTCCTGGGTTGTCCTAATACGTGGGGCTGGCTCACTTTCTCCTGCCCTTATGCAGTCAAGTCTCCAGTCTTGGGCACCTGTCCTTCCACTCTGCACCCCACATCTCAGCAGATCACCCGAGCTGCCCTCCCAGGTCTGGTATCTGTGGGGTCCTCACCCCCTCCTTCGTTCCCACCCCTAATACATACCACCCTCCCACAATTACTTCTGAAGTTCAGCAGAGCAGGGTTAGAGGGGATGTGATGGGAACTGCAGACCACACAGACGGCTGTCAAAGGACATGGCAGGAGCCTCAGAAGCCCCTTGGACTTGAGCCCCTGGGAAGGGTCCTTCAGTGGTTCTGGGGGCCCCAAACCTTGCCTTGCTTCCCTTACTGCCTTGAACTGAAATCCTAACTGCCACTCACAGGCTGGGAGAGGGGATCCCTTCAACACTAGGATGTTAGGGAGCTGTGGGAGGCTTCTCTGAGCTTCAGACTCCTCTCCTGTAAAATGGAGTTGATAACCGCACATCATAAAGACATTGGGAGGGTGGGGTGAGATGGTGCAAGTGAAGTGCTGAGGACAGCACTTGGCAAGTGATGGGGAGGGAATCCGAGAAGTGACAGACAAGATGAAGGAGCTGCTGGTACTTGCCCATCAGTCACCTGCATGTTCACGAATCATCCTAACACTTATTAAGTGTCTTCGGGGTGTAGGCCTTGGCCAAGGGTGGAGATACAGAGACCACTGGTTATGGGGCTTATCTTGGGGAGGCCATGGTCTTCACTGGTGAGGTGGTGTTAACTTACAAGGCCTTGTGGTCAAGCCTTAACAGCTGTGAGATGGCATGTCTGGGAGACCAGCAGGAGGGCACAGTCAGAGAAGGATTTCTATTTGAACTTGGTGGGAAAGGGCTCCTAGTGGTGCCGTTTTAGGCCATTTTCCAGCAGGAGGCAACATCCTCCCTTACCCCAAACCTGGATCAGGTTAAGAACTGCTTGTTTTACTGGTATCCTCCAATCAGAAACTTGGGCTTGAGGGAGTGGCATGGCCAGCTTTGGCCCTTGTAACCCCATGGCCTGGACCCCACTGCCTCCTCCCACTCATTCATTCAGCTATGCCTACTATGTGCCAGGCATTCTATGCTCTGAATTTACACCAGGGAGCAAAACAGATCCCAGTCCCTGGATTAATAGAACTTCAGGTTTATCTTGGGAAGAGATGGCCAATAAAAAGAAGCCAGTTACCCCAAGCTCCTCCCAGGCTGGGCATGGCCATCCCTGGGTCCTCTTAGCCTGGATTTGGTCATGTCCTTTCCAAGACTCAGGCTTGTCCACCCTTAATCCCACCCAGGTTAGGTCTGGTAATTCCTGGTCTTTCTTCGGATCTGACCTTCATGGTAGTGCTCAGGCTGAGTGTGGTCACCCTGGCCCCTCCCCTTCCCGGAATGGCACTCTTATTTTCCCCAGAAGCAGCCTGAGTGGTAGGAGCTGGCAAGGGCTTTGGATTGAGCCCCTCTACTGCCAGGGGCTCCTTTACTGTCAAGGTTGCAGCCTGCCGCCCCCCAGCCAGTGCTGCAGAGGGGGACCCTGGCTCTCCCTCACTGTGTGTGTGGCGTTGAGCTCTGAATTATATTTCCTGATTTAACAACTGCGAGTGTTTGCTGCAGCTTTACTGCCTTAAAAATGTTTTCTAATAATCCCCAGGTGTTTCTCTCACATACAATAGTCTGGCTTGTTACAGCCCAATTAAATCCTTATTTGAGACGCTTAATTAAAACTCTGAACAGAACAAGCCTTAAAGCTGTCTCCTTCCCACCCTCATACCTGTCCCTTCCCCTGTTTGCCGCTGCCCCCCTCCCCTCCTTTTTGGCGCCTGCCCCTGGCATTTTCTGTTTCCGGTTAACTTGGTAAAGTGGGAATATGCAGTTTCCTGCCTGGGGGTTGGGTTGGGGCATGGATGCTAAGCTCTGTTCAGACACAGGGAGGGGGCTCCTTGAACCCTTGGTTCCCACCCAGAATCAGCTTCTTCTGGCTCGCTGGAGCAGGGTTCTGCGGCCTTTGCACTCTTGACACTGTGTGTCAGACAAGTCTTTGCTGTGGGAACTGTCTTGTGCGTTGTAGGATATTTAGCAGAATCCCTAGCTTCTGCTCACTGGACCCCAGTAACATCCAAACCCTGAGTTACGATGACCAAAAATGTCTCCAGATGTTGCTAAATATCCCCCAGACCAGAGAGGGTTGTGAACAACTGTCTCAGAGGAAGGGACCATCTCAATACATCCCAACACCATGGATCCAGGAGCCAGGACACAGCAGGGCAGCCCCTGGATGCTAATTCTCACCTCCTACCTCCTACCCATGGGGAAACAGTGGAAACAGTGTCAGACTTTATTTGGGGGGGGGGCTCCAAAATCACTGCAGATGGTGATTGCAGCCATGAAATTAAAAGATGCTTACTCCTTGGAAGGAAAATTATGACCAACCTAGATAGCATATTAAAAAGCAGAGATATTACTTTGCCAACAAAAGTCCATCTAGTCAAGGCTATGGTTTTTCCAGTAGTCATGTATGGATGTGAGAGTTGGATGGTGAAGAAAGCTGAGCGCCGAAGAATTGATGCTTTTGAACTGTGGTGTTGGAGAAGACTCTGGAGAGTCCCTTAGACTGCAAGGAGATCCAACCAGTCCATTCTGAAGGAGATCAGCCCTGGGATTTCTTTGGAAGGAATGGTGCTTAAGCTGAAACTCTAGTACTTTGGCCACCTCATGCGAAGAGTTGACTCACTGGAAAAGACTCTGATGCTGGGAGGGATTAGGGGCAGGAGAAGAAGGGGACGACAGAGGATGAGATGGCTGGATGGCATCACTGACTCGATGGACGTGAGTCTGAGTGAACTCCGGGAGTTGGTGATGGACAGGGAGGCCTGGCGTGCTGCGATTCATGGGGTCACAAAGACTCATACATGACTGAGCGACTGAACTGACTGACTGGCTGACTGACCTCCCACCCCCAGCTGAGTTCCAACTGCTGTTGAGTCTCTAGAGGTGTCTGACTCTTTGTCCACCCCCACCCCCACCAGGGACTGGAGCACGCCGGGCTTCCCTGTCCTTCACCATCTCTCAGAGATTGCTAATACTCATGTCCATTGAGTCAGTGATGCCACTGAACCATTTCATTCTCTGTCACCCCCTTCTCCTGCCTTCAATCTTTCCCAGCATCAGGGTCTTTCTCGATGAGTTGGCTCTTCACATAAGGTAGCCGAGGTATTGAAGCTTCTACTTCAGCATCAGTCCTTCCAATGAATATTCAGGGTTGATTTCCTTTAGGATTGACTAGTTTGATCTCTTTGTGGCGAAGGGACTCTCAAGAGTCTTCTCCAGCACCACAGTTTGTAAGCATGAATTCTTCAGCACTCAGCCTTCTTTATGGTCCAACTCTCACATTCGTATACAACTACTGTAAAAACCATAGCTTTGACTATATGGACCTATGTCAGCAAAGTGATGTCTCTGATGTCTAGGTTTGTCCTAGCTTTTCTTCCAGGAGCAATCATCTTTTAATTTCATGGCTGTGGTCACTGTCCATGGTGATTTTGGAGCCCAAGAAAATAAAATCTGCCGCTGTTTCCACTTTTTCCCCATCTATTTGCCATGAAGTGATGGGACAAGATGCTGTGATCTTAGTGTTTTGAATGTTGAGTTTTAATCACAAGCTGGAGTCAAGATTGTGGGGGAAAATATCAACAACCTCGGATATGAGATGATACCATGATAATGACAGAAAGTGAAGAGACACTAAAAGCCTCTTGATGAGGGTGAAAGAGGAGAGTGCTAACTGAATGGGGAGTTATAGGTGACTGTTCTCCTCCGGGAGCGTGGATGTCCTGATAGCAGGAAAGTGACGGGGGAGAGGAGAAGCTGCGAGGAGCCCTGCCTTGGCAGACACAGATCTCTGCCTGAGGCACCTTCTTTGCTTCCCATCTTCTTGGTCTTCCCCTCTCCTTCCACTAGTATCTCAGCTTAGGACCCAATGTAGCCAGGTTCCTTTGAGTAGCTTTTCCTTCCAGGTAGAAGCTCAAGGTAGGCTGACTAGCTTCTCCCAGTTTGCTGGAGGCTTTTCCAGTTTTAGCACTGAAAACCTCACGTGCTTAGAGATTCCTTCTGAGAAAATCAGGATGATGGGGAAGGACTGTCCATTGCTCATCCCACCAAGTGGTCCTTGGAGCGCCTGCCCTGGAATAATGAACTGTTAGTTATAAGCCACGTGCCCTACATACATCATCTCATTCCATCTTGCAGCCTGGAGAGTCTGGTGGCATTAGCTTCGTTTTATGGGTGAAGAAAGTAGGGCTCAGAGAGACTTGGCCATGGTGACCCAGCAAGTGGAGAGAGAGGATTCAGACCTGCGCTGCCTCCCCCCATTCTGCTCTCAGAGGCTTTTCCCACAAGATCCCAGGAAGGGGGGACCTGGACACCTGGGGTTCCCATCTTTTCCCACAAGATCCCAGGAAGGGGGGACCTGGACACCTGGGGTTCCCATCTACAAAGAGTCTCTCTTTGACCCTGGCTGTGGGGGAAAGGGGTCCGTTTTCCTGGTGCTGATTGCAGGCTGGTGCAGAAGCAGAGCTGGCGGTGACAGGAGGGCCAGACCCCCAGACAGCAGCTGGGAGTATCCCTGGAGCCACAGAGATCCTCCCGTGAGTTCTTGACTTGCCTGGTGACAGTTCCAACTCCCAGAACAAAGAATGTGATTGGAGGAGCTGCCTGGGACCGAACTCTGACCAACAAGAAGGTGGCTGGTGAAGGGGCACAGTGGGGTCCAGCTCTTGTGTGATGTCAGAGCGGGTGTATAGCCTGAGCTTTAGCAACTGATGTATTAAAGCTCAGAGGACACATCACGAGCAGCCTTCTGCGGCAGGAGACAGGGCTCAGAAACTTGGAGAAATTTCAGGTTTCTGTTTCCAAAGGTACAGTTGCCAGTTGATCCCAGGAAATAGAAGGCTGTGGGGTGATTCCTAAGGAAAACTTCCTCGTTGTAGAAGGGAGCTCTCTGGAGAGACTGGATTTATGGGGGTCATTTTCCAAGGATGGAAAGAAGGGAGGTTAATCGAGAAAGCACATCAGAAGAGGAGTGATTCCTGGAGCCTGTCATTCCCCAGGAGGAATTTCGAATGCTGGGACTTTATGGCAGCATATAGAATATGCCTGGAGAAAAGAACCATGTGTCATAATAATGGCTGTTATTTACTGAGTGCTTACTACGTGCCAGATACAGTGCTAAACATCCTTCCAATGCCAGGAATAATCCTCCCAACAGGCCAGGATTTAAGCAGTACTGGTCGCCCTGTTTTTTCAGATGAGGAAACTGAAGCAGGCTATGGCACTTGCCCAAGTCAGACAGGCAGTTAGTGCTGGAGGCAGGGTTCAAGTTCAACAGACCAGGGTTGCAGTTGTGGTTTGGCTACTCTCTTCCTTGCTGTGCGGCCTTAGACCAGCTATCAACTTCCCTTTTCTCAGAATGGAGGTTGTGAGACTTGAAGAATTCATCCATGTGAATGATGATATGTTGGCAGTGATGGGTGTATAGCTCATGTCCAATACGTAGGAATGCCCTTCTTTTTAAGAGAGACAGGTAACACTAGCCCTTGAGTGGGCTGTGGCATGGAGGCAGAAGGGAGCAAACGGCAGGTCAGAGAGAGTGAAAAGTCTCTTCGATTTCTACTGAAGATGAGAAAAGGGTTTCACATTGATGGGTGATGAGGGACAGAGGTGACACGTCACTCCTGATTTGCTTTTGCTATTGAAGGGAAGTACTGTCAGCCTGCAGGGGCAGCCCAGGCCTCAGGGAGAGAAACAGCCCCAGAGCGGACTTTTCCAAATTCCCCCTGCCTGGGTACTGGGAGAATTTGTCATCGAGATGACTAAATCACTGCTGGTAACTTCTGGAGCACAGAGGATGGGAGAGGCCTGGGAGCCCAGGATGGGCAGAAACTACCAATCAGGGATCTTGCTTGAGGCTGGTGTTGGTGAACACAGGTTCACCATAAACCAAAGCCCGGTTTTCTTGAAGCCCCATCATGGGTCACATGCTGTTAGATGTGAGCCTGAGTTCTGCCAGCTGAAAGTTTCTTAGAGGCGTCAGCACACTTTAGACCAGGGGAAGGCCTGTGCCTGAATTCAGAAGGAGAAACTTCTCAAGCTCTCCGTGTGGATATAGTGGAGAAGTGCAGATGTCAAGGTGGGTAACACCTGCTCACTGATGATCTGTCTACACAGAGAGGGGTCTGTGCTAGAGTGCCACTGGGCTCTGTCCTTGGCTTATAGGTCGAGTGTGGGGGTGGCTGGAGCAGATTCCCTCTCATGATCTCAGGTCATCAGGGTTTATGATACGTGTGTGCGGGACCCAGTGAATGTGAAAGAACCAGGACTCCAGCATAGCAAACGCTGAAGGGTGCTTGGGGTCCAGAACATCCCTGGGGAATCTTCCAGAGCACCCAATAGACTGGGCTCAGGTTCCCTGGTTTCTGCCCCATTTTCCTGACTGCCCATTGCCTTCTTACCCTGTTCTCTGCCTCGCCAGCCATGTCCATATGTTCCTCCTGTCCTCTGTGCCTGTCACTTGAGTGTGGTCTGTCACGACCTCTCCTTCCTCCTCCCTAACCTTGCGGCCTTCCAGCTTCCGCTGCCCATGGCTTCATGCTTAGCCTGGCCTCGTTCATTCCCATGAGAATGGATCTCATGGGGCCATCAGTTTTTTGCACGAGGCCATTCTCGTGGGCTTTGGGAAACTTGTGGATGGGCTGCCAGTCTCAGCCAGTCATCTGAAGCCCAGGAGGAGGAGGGTTTCAGGGTCACAAGATACGAAACAAGGTGCCCGCGGGCATTTTCAGCAGACGTGGTGGATGGAGTGTGACCACCATTGTTATTACTGATGGTGTGGCTGATGTAAGTGTGGTTATTAATTTCACACGTAATGTGAAATTGTGGGAAACTGCAGTTACCTTGGAGAGCAGCAACATTTCTAAGGGTCTTGATGGCTCTGTGATCTTCATGAAACCACTCCCTCCCCTCACTGGGCACCTGCCCAGCTCCAGTCTTTGGTGGCTCCTTCTCTGTCCCCACGGCTCTGCAGAGGTCACTGGCAGGGTCTCTCTGTCTCATTTGTGAGCCCTCGCTCCTCTTCTATCTGTGAAGGGCTTTCCCCAGACTAGACCAAATCAAAGAAGGTTAACTGTCACAGAGATGAAGCTGGTGCCTAGCACACAGATTCGGAATCCAGCAGTAGTCAAAAGACAAAGACATGCTATGGAAGTATGTGTGAAAGAGTTTTAGGGGTGGGTTTTCCCCCCAGGAATCTGAGAATGATGCTTGGTGTGGTGTGGCAACTAGTGGCTAGAAAGAATCACCCTCCAAAAATTCTGGGCAGCATGATTCGAAATAAAAGCCAAATTGGGAGGTGGTAGCACCACATTTTCCCCAGTGGCTCAGCAGTAAATAATCCACTGCCTGTTCAGGAGACGCAGGAGAGGTGAGTTTGATCCCTGGGTTGGGAAGATCCCCTGGAGAAAGAAATGGCGAAAGAGACCATAGCCAATAGCATTGTATTTTAGCTCTCAGAACCAACTAATAAAAGAGTTCTGAAGACAACAGCCCACATCTATTGAAAACCTACTTCAGGCAAGACGCTATTCCTCAAGTGTTCAGTGGATGAAGTACTCAATTTTACAATAACTCTATGGGACTGGAGCCTTTTCTGTAGGTAATAGAACTGAGGAAGAGAGAGATTAAGTAACTTGCTAAAGGTTGCTCAGTCTAAAGTAACTTGAAACTTAGACGTTTAAATAATTATTGGGGAAATTGGAAACAAAAAAATTTAAGTCAAATGGTGTGAAGGCAGAGCCCATGTTACATAACCAAGGAGCACATGAATATCTTAAGAAATGTTTCTTAGTCTAATACAATTCTTGCATGAAGTGAGGGTTTCTATGCCCATTTGATGAAGGAAGAGCCCAAGGCACAGGGAGGTGAACTAACTTGTCCTGGGTCACAGTGTTAAGTAACAGAAAAGGGGATCGCCCTGATTGGGGAACGCATGCTGGATGAGTGTGGGATCCTCAGAGAGGCCAGTGCAGCTCCCAGAGGGAGACCCAGCTAATGGCCAGCACTGTCCACCGACGGGCTTCCCAGGGGGATCGGGGGAAAAGAATCCACCTGCTAATGCAGATGCTACAGGAGACTGGGGTTCGGTCCCTGGGTCGGGAAGATCCCCTGGAGGAGGAAGTGGAAACCCATTCCCATATTCTTGCCTGGATAATCCCATGGACAGAGGAGCCATGGCTTCATGCTCAGCCTGGCCTCGTTCATATTCCCATGAGAATGGATCTGCTGGGGCCGTACATTTTGGCCTGACTGCAAAGAGCCTCTGAGAAGGGTCAGACACAACTATGCAACTGCACTCACATGCACGCACGCATGTCCACTGATGATCTGGGTGACACGTGGGCTCAGTGATCTCCTGGCAGGCTATTTATTAGGGAATGCTCACAAGACCCACCACTGTGAAGGATGGGACAGGAAGCAGGTTTAGTAGAGAGAAGCGTTGCTGCAAGATAGTGGCACACGAGGCCTCGGCAATCCCATAAGAAGCTCTGGAGCTGGAATGGCCTTTCCGAACTGAGCTGCACTGGGATGAGAGCGCCAGGCTGGTACATCCCTGGGCTGGTCAGTTGTTCTATGTGGGCCACCCCTGGAAGGAGGCATGACCTTGGCTGAGGCAGTCCCCAGAGTGGGCTGCTGTCTGAGGGCCGGTCTAGGCAGTGGGGGGAAGTGAGAATAACCTTTCTTCTTAAAGGGGATTTGGGCAGCATGTCTCAGTGTCCACCACACCCCCTCCCCGATGTCCGTGTGTTAACTACACAGAGCTCGCACAGGCTCACATCACGTAACCAAAACTGTGAGGGTGCTTACAGATAGCCATGAGGTTTCCTGTTAACAAAAGGCTTTTGAAAGTTCAGTCACATTTTATCCTCCCAAATACCCTCTGAACAGAGAATTATTAATGTCCCCACTTGATAGAAAATGGGCTCGCATGCTCGAAGTTAAGATATTGGTTTAAGGATGTACAGCCAGCAAGAGGCAACATGGGGACTCATCAAATCCGGCCTCCTGAGCCCAGCCAAGTGCTTCTCACATAAGGTCCCCAGGGGCTCTCTCACGGCATGTGCAGATGGTACCCTAGGTTTGCCACGCTCTGTCAGCCTTCCCAGCTCTTCCTCTGCAGCTGATCCATTAGACATCCCCTCCATGACCCCACCCCTTAGGGCTTCATCACCCATGTCCCTGCTGATGCCTCCAGAACTCCCATCTCCCCCCGCCTTGAGATTCAGGTCCATGTTTGCTCCTTATTAGCCCACCCAGATGTCCTGAGTCACCTCGGACTTGCCATGTCCAGCACTGACTTTCTCATCTGACCCCAGGGCTGCAGGGCAGGAAGGTAGCATGAGCTCAGGCCTTGGGCTCAGACTGGGTTCTAATCCTGGCTCACCACTTCCTAGCTGTGGCCTTGGGAAGTGGCTTAGCCCTTTGTGCCTCAGCATTCTCATCTGTAAAACGGGGATAAAGATGGTGTGCCCACATCCTTAGAGATGCTGTGAGGACCAACTGGGCAGATGCACGTAAAGTGCTGACAACAGGGCCTGGCGCACCACCAGCGGTCCGGAAACCTGAGCTGCCTTGACTATTGTTCATGGTGGGGCTTAAAAGTACCGCCCTCCGCCAAGTCCCAGGCTGAAACACGTGCTCCCTCAGCCCCTCTCCTGATTGGTCTCTGCCTCCCCGTGTGCTGTGCACGCGCCCCCTCCTGGCCTTCCCCATTGCCACTGCCTCAGTCGTGGTCAGTTTCCCTTCCGCCAGGACCCACTATTTCCCAGGATCCATCCTGTTATTCAGCCGCCAGCACTGGACTTCTCTGACACGACTGTTTGATCATGGCCCTCTTCTGGGCCACTCCTTCTATGACTCCCTGTCCCCCTCAGGTTATGGTCTGGCTTCCCAAGCCGGGTGTCTGAGGCCCCTGCCAGCCCACCCACACCTTCCTCCCCACCTCTCCCCGAGGCCTGCACATCCTGGGATCTTGCCTCCCTCAGCACCTAGTATCTCCCTTGCGTGTCCTGCCCTGTGACCTGTCTCCCTTGAGTGGCCTTCCTTCCTTGAAGTCAGCCTGCCTTACTTCCCCAAACTCTGCATGGGACAGAAGATGGCATCCTGTCCGTCTCTAGGCCCCGGTAACACCGTTACTGGTGTTCAGTGAGCTTGACCACGAGGAGAGGCACACAGCGGGAGGTTGCTGCTCCACTGGAAAGCAGGAGTCAGCTTTCTTTTGGGGGCCATCTCAATCAGTCCCCTGTTTCCCACCAGACGTTGGCCCACCCTGACTCCCAGAGGCACTGCAGCCCCGTCTTCCCTACCTGCCAAGCCACACCTGCTGCGCTGGAAGCGGCTGGGCCCCGGCTGCCCCAGCTCTAACCAGCACGGGGCCCCTTCCACCAGGTGTGCCTCTCAGCCCACAGAAGGACCCAAGTCCCTCTGGACAGAGTCTCATATGCTGGTCCCCGGCCCTCCCCACCACCTGGCCGAGAACCTTCACTATTACCGGTACATTTTTCCTGGGCTGGCCAAGGGCTGAATTCAGAAGGGGCAAACCACCTGAGAATGCAGCCCGCAAGGATCTCAGTGCTCAGCTGCAGAAAGGCAGATTCCTGGAAGAGCGCCTTTGGACCTGAGCACCCTGAGACCTGGGTTCAAACCCCTGCCTCTCCCCTTGTGTGGCCCCTACTCCTTCCCCTCCCCATCGTGGTTTTTCCTCTGTAAAATGAGGGTTCTTGCTAGAAAGTTCATAAATCAGCCTCTTGTGCAGGTGAGCTGATGGGGGCAGCCAGGGCACCACGGGAAGGACCTCTGCCGTGTGCTTGGGGTTGCCCACTTCCTCTCCCTGGTCCTGTAAAGCTCAGAAGATAAAGAAGATGGCTTCTGTGGCCCCTTCGGGCTCTGGCCTCCGATAGTCTAGGACTCCTGTGAAAGGGAGTCTAGGACAGGCGAGAGAAGGAGTAAACGAAGGGATGCTTATGCAGTGCTCCGAGGTTTTCAGCCCTGTATCAGGCAAGCCCTGCCTGTGTGAGCTCACCGAATCCTCCCAGCCTCTGGAGTGGTGAGGGCTTCTATCCTTAGTCTTAAGATGGGCTCAGAGAGGTAAGGTGATCTGCCTAAGGTGACACAGCAAGGACATTGTAGTGCTGACTCTGAAACCCATGTGCTTCTCTCAGGCAACTCAGGGTAATCTACATACCCCACTCTGCTCTTCTCCCACACACACCGAGGACGGGGCAGCTGGGGAGCAGGCGATGGACGGGGGTGGGGGCCCAGCCTCCACAGCCACATGGACTACGGAGGCAAAGTCATTGTCCGTTTCCAGGAGGTGCATGGCCCCAACAGAGCCTGGATTTGAGTCTAGAGCTAAGCAAGTCTCCATCTCATCTGGCCCCAGTGGCCCCTAGGGCCCACTCTCCCCACTCCCTGGAACTCTGGCTCTCACCAGCAGCCCAGGCCCTGCACTCAGCGGTTTGCAACTGCCCAGCTGCTCCAGACCCCACACCAGTCCCCTTTGATGGCCTCCACAAATGCCCTCCATCTGATGTTCACATCCGTACTTACAAAGGAATTGTGGCATCCATTCCTCAAACAGATCTCAAGATCCTGTTAGTGCCTTCATTTGTCACTCGAGGAAATGAGTGTTGCTCTCCTTCTTTGTAAGTTGGGCCTCAGCCCGGGCAGCTCCCTGGAATTCAAATATTAAAAACAGCAAATTAATGGGAATGTGCCTGGGTGGAGCCCTCCGGCCATCCAAATGCTTCTCCAGAACTTCTGGCCTGTCCTCTCTACAGCCTCCGAGGCTGTCCAGAGCCTGCCCCAGTTCTCCTAGTCTGCAGGGATGCGCGAACGTCACTGGTTCTTCTGAGCTAGTAGGTAAGCAAAGCAGGACCTTGGGATGGGGGACGGGATGATGCGGACCTGGCTTTGTGGGGAAAGCCTTGCCCAGTGGACACAGCCGACTGGGGTGAGGACAGGTGGTGCCCAGGCAAATGCGGCATCGTGATTGTCAGCACTGGCTTATATGTCATAACCAGGACACCAGGCCTAGGGTGGGCAGCTGGGAGGGCTGGGCAGGAGCTCAGGGCTCAGCCTGGCAAGTCTGAGGGCTGCGGTCAGGCCAGGGACCTGGAGGGCAAGCTGTGAAAGCCTCATAGTGTCGGGGTTAAGGTGTGTGTGCTGAAGCTGTGCTGCTGGAGTTCAAACCCTTCTGTCCTGGTGTAATGTCTTAGGCGAGTTCCTTGACCTCCCTGTGTCAGTTCCCCTCTCTGAAAATTGAAGATGAAAATAATGGTATGTAGTCTGTGGGATGCCAGTGAGGCTCAAAGGGGATACCGTCTGAAAGAGGCTTAGCCTGGTGCCTGGGATGAAGCAATTGCTCCAAAAGGGGCGTGTGGTTGCCCCGGCACTGTGGGTGCTAGGTGGGCCAGGCAAGGCTGTGAGTTAGGACTACTTCAGCCTGAGGCTGGGGAGAGGACAAACTCTGGCCCCAGAGGGCATTCAGAAAGAAGACCCTATGGACCTCAAAGTAGGTGAACACGAAGGGCAGCCAAACTTTTCTGGGCTGAGTAGGGACCTGGTCTGTGTCCACTGCCTGGTGGGCAAGGCTGTTCTGGGAAGCAGTGAAGGACTGGGCTTGGTCTCCCCAGAAAGATCCCAACGATCAGAGCATGTGATTCACAGGGGCCATTCTGCGGACAGCTCTCTCCGTCACACCAGACTCCAAGCAATTAACCAGCCAGGCCCCTGGGAGGAGCGCTCCGCGGCAACCAGAGAGTAACCTTGACCTCCTTTGCGCGCTGCCGCCACAGCCGCCTCCTGCCTCCTGTCTCCAAGGTGCTTGCGTGCTGTTGAAGGGCAGCTCCTCCCCTGCCAGCCAGAGCGGGTGAGCAAGGGCGCTTGGGCCCGGCCACAAACGCTGGCACTCGGGTCTCCCACCTGGGACAGGTGGCCTCATTTGACCTTTACACGCTGAGCAACTGCTCACGTTCTGGGTATCTTTCTTAGAGATGCGCGATGTCCTCATCTTGTGTGTGTGCGTGCGTGTGTGCACGGGCCCACACGTGTGCAAAGCAGAGAAGGGGTGCAGGGCGTGTGCGTGCATAGGCGTGCAGAGGTGTTGACACCCGTTTGCCTGTGTGAGGGGAGAAGGCGTGGGTGCTCGTGCCAGTGTAGGAAGATGGACCAAGGGTGCAGGAGCTGGGAGGGAGTCGGGTGTGCCTGGTGGGGAGGCGACGAGGTGGGGCGTGTGTGGAAGGGGAGGAGGAACTGTGCTGGAGGGGCAGGGGGAATGTGTCTGAGAATCACGTGAGAAAGAGGCCTGGAGGTGGGGGAGATGGCGCGAGGGGCGTGTATGGCTTCGGTTTTAGGGTGTAGTGACAGGACAGTCCCGCCGCCCCCTCTCCCCCAGCTCAGGCCTGTACGTTTCAAATACTTCATTGTCAGCCCTGGTAAAGCCTTTATTTATAAAGCGCGGGTGTTTCATTCAGCTTAACTGAAAAGGCCTTTAAATCACCGCAGCTGGGAGGGCTAATTGCAGTTAGAGTTGTCAAGGACTCTCTTGTCTGCTTTTGCCATCTGTGACATAGTGAATGCAAAGATCATTTTAAACATAGGCAGTTAATGCAGAGAATAATTTGAGAGCTTTAGATATTTATGGTAAATTATTTAACTTTATAGTTGAGTTTTATTGCCTCATTATTCCATGTGTGAAGAATCTTGGCGTTTCCTGTGACTCGGCACTTTGTGGAGTTTCACTTTGCAACACTCAGGAGTAAAGTTACTCCGCATTTAACAGGAGCTGTGGATCATTACTATCTTCCCACCGAAGGGACTCTGATTTTTGCCCGTCTGGCTCACAGCCGCGGCTTCTCCTCGCCCCGCCATCAGGGTCTCTGGGTGGACTTGGGTGCTTAGCAGAGCTTTCTGGTGCTTCTTACCATTAAACCAACCCCTGCTTCCTGCTGCCCCATAGGTGGGAGGCAATTCTGCCAACCTCAGCCCTGCGCCACCCCCACCCCTGCCGAGGACTCCACAGGGATGCCCCTGGGGCCAGGAGGATAGTGCTGGGCATGGGTTTTCATTTGCATTAAAGCTCTTTGGAACCTCTGTCCTGGCACCTTTTGTGCCCTACCTGAGTCCTATTAGGCAAGCACTTGTCACCTGGATGTCATCTATCTGAGTTGTCACTGATCACTGTGCAGAATTGAACCCTCCCAATTACTTAGATTTCTCTTGAGTGGCTGAAACTTAACACTTCCCTCACAGAAGATCGCCTGTCTCTCTCTGCCACGGTCCAGTGCAGAAGTGGTCCTGCCCTGGACACTGCAGCAGAAACCATTGGTGCTGTGCCCATAGGCCCTTGGTACCCATCATTCTGTTCATGTTGGTAGGATTTTACTGCAAGTGCGCAAGACTCTTTCCCCAGACCAAAGACCTGGGGCTGCTGATGCCCCAGGAATAGCCCTCAGCCAATGGTGGATAGAAACTGGAGAAGTACCCTGGCTTCCTGCCAGCTCTGGCGGTTTAGTCACTAAGTCGAGTCTGACTCTTGCAATCCCATGGACTGTAACTCGCCAGGCTCCTCTGTCCATGGGATTCTCCAGGCAAGAATACTGGAGTAGGTTACTATTTCCTTTTCCAGGCGATCTTCCAGACCCAGGAATCGAACCCAGGTCTCCTGTGTTGCAGGCAGATTCCTTACCAGCTGAGGCATGAGGAAAGCCCTCCTAGATCCTCTAGAGGAATCTTGCTGGGGCACTGTCCGCACGTCTCACAGAATGGCCCAGCGAGCCTGAGCCCAAGTGGTCCTTGGGGGTATGTACTCATCTACACTCTCATTTCTGGGCTTCCTTCCCTGCCCTGCCTCACATCCCCTTTCTGCACCAGTGTTTATGGGCATCACATTGCAAATAAAATACTTGAGTGCAAATCCTTGTCTCAGGTCTAGGTAAAATGCCTGGCAGATGTACCCTTAAATCCCAGCCCTGCCCACTTGCTGGGCTTGGAGCTGTGACCCTTGAGCTCTGTGAACCCTTCAAATCCCTGGCTTGACTTTGACTTTGGACAAGACATATCCACTGTTTGGGGCTCTGCTCTTGATGGTTCAACTTTGATCAGGATTTCTGTGAGAGGGACAGGGACTGCTCAGCTAGCCAGAGCTACAGTAGAGCCCCCTAAATGCATAGGCTGGGATTTCTAGGGAAAGGTTTTGTCCTTGGGAGGGGCCAGTGACTATTTTCTGTAAGGCTCCGATTCTTTTAGTTCAAGGTCTAAAATGACTGCGTCGAGTTTGAGCTCCGTGGCTGGGGAGGATTTAGTTGGAACCCTAAAGTTATTAGTTGTCGAGCTAAAACTGTCACAGGACACCTAAGAGATGTCAGGCTGAGCTCTCCCTCTCATCTCCGGCTGGGAGCCTGCCACTCATTCTACAAGCTCGGTTGAATGTCACCTCTGCCAAGCCTTTCCCGGCTCCTCCAGGCTTTGGCCGACATGTTTGCACAGCTGTTTGTTTGTCGCCCGGTAGCTGCACTTATCCCATTGTCCTGTCGTGTATCTGTGTCCACATCTGGTCCTGAGCCAGACCGGAAGCTCATCAAGAGTAGGGACTGCATTGGTTCATCCTCTCTGTCCACAGGGCCCAGGGCCTGGTGTACTATAGCTTAGGGTGCACGACCTGAACTAATGGAGGGATGAGTAGATGGCTGGCTGGATGGGTGGGGAGGTGGGTGGATGAATGGACAGACTTGAGGGGAGGATGGATGAAAGGACAGATGGGGAAAGGGAAAGGATGGGCTAAGTGGGTTTGTGAGTTGATGGATGGATAGATGGATGGATGGACAGAAGACTTGAGGCATTCTGTGTTCAAGCTTCAGAATCAGTAAACATCCGCTTTCGCCAGTGACTCCTTAGGGTCCTTCCCGGAAGCTCAGAGAGGGGGCTATAGTGAGTCTGAGTTTCTGGGGGTGTGGTGGGCTCCTCAAAGCAAACTGAAGGGTGAGGTCCCTTCCTCTTGCCTGGGTAAGGAATGGTTGGGATGGGAGCTGTGACCCAGGGAAACCTCTTTCCCAGCCTTCTTCTGGAGTCAGCGTCAGCATCTTCTACCATCTTGGCCCCCACAACTTTATGAAGACCTCACAGCAAGGACAGGTCCTATTTTGGGAGAGATGTGACAGAGAAAGGTCCCAAGTGTGACATGCCGGGGGGGCGGGGGCCGGGAGAAGGAGCCCACATACAACTCCAGCTCTGCAACACAAGGTCCGGGAGTGGCAGAAGCCGGCAGCAGCCCAGAGGGCAGGAAGCAAGAATGTCTGACGACAGTAGCTGGGGGCTTAGGGTGCAGCCTCTGAAAAGCCACTGTCTGCCATCCAACAATTCCTGTCACGTGGGAGGAAGGCTGAGGTCCCAAAGCCTTTCCTCTGCCCTGAGATGCTGCAGGAGGAAAGGTTACCCCATCATCACACTGAGACCATCCCAGCCATCCTGGGGACGGGCAGCACCCACAGTTTTTGCCCAGTGATGACAAAGGAGGCCTGCGGGATCAGAGGTATGAGTGCCCACGTGGATGCCGGTCTGCACACACGTCTCTGTGCAGGACGCAGTGCATTCGGGTGTGGTGTTCACCCTGCCTGCTCTTGCTGCCACACCCCAGACATCCACACGAGCTGCATGAAGACTGTGCTCTGGGCCCGAGTCCCAGCGTGATGGCAGCCCCTGGGGAGGCAGGTGGTCTGACGGGGGTGGCTGGTAGAGAGGGGGCGTCAGGGGCCCTCGCTGCAGGGTGGCCCTAGCTTCCAGCAGCTTTCTTGGGGGTGGACAGGGACATCCTGGCCTGCCTTGGAGCCTAAGGGGTGGGATGGGCAGAGCAAGGGCAGCCCCTCCGCCTCCCCTCCTCCCAGAGCTTGAGCCAGGTTCTTCTGCTGCCACCCTGAGCCTGTCCTTTCCCCATTCCCTCCTTGTTGACCCCAGGCTTCTGTCTGAGCCCTCTGGCCTGCCTCCTGGTCTCCAGGGCTAGAGGTTGCCCCTGTTGCCCGCATCCTGGACATCCACCGAGGGGGTGACCTGTTTGGGGGTGCCCTGTCAGTGCCCAGCATTCTTTCTGCTTCTGCCCTTGCTTCCAGGTGCCTGTGACCATCATACTGCTCCCTGCCTGACTGTAGCCGGTGTCCCAGCCTCCTTGTCCAGCCAGGTCCCTCCTCTACCACTCTGCCTGCTCCACCCTCTGTCTGAGATGTCCCTGGGGCCTGGCTTGCCCTGATTCACCCTCAGCCTGCTCTCTGGGCTCACTGTGGCCCTGCTGACCTGGGCCCCACGCCCTCGCTGCCCACACGGCCGCATGATTCTGGTGTGGAGGTCCTGCCCCTTCAGCTGGGCTAGAGGGGGCCACGTAGAAGGGTGGGGGTTCGGTCCTCACTCCAGGCCAAGCCCCCCAAACCCAGTCACTGCCTCTGTCTCCCTTCCCTCCTGGCCGCCGCCTCCCACCCTTCCATCCCCACACCCACCCTTCCCACCCTGAAAGGACCCCATTATCCACTGACCCCACCTTCCGGGTGCCCAGAACCCTTAACTTCCAGAGCTTAGACAAGCAGGGAGTAGCTTCTTAGAGAGCTGGGGGCAGGAGCTCTGCTGTCCTCTGCCTCCTGCTGGAGCTCCTGGGTTCGCCCGTCCCCATCAGCGGGGTGGATGCCATCAGTGTGCACGGGTGTGAAAGTGAAACGAGAGGGTCCTTGGGAGAGTGTGTCTGTGTAAGCATCTGTGAGGCTGGGGACCCAGGGCTCCCTGCGGGTGGGCATGCAGGTGTGTGCAGTCACAGGAATGAGTTGTGGCAGTATTAATTCAGTGTTAATTCACCCATCTGTTAATTCAGTCTAGACTCTTACTGAGGGCCTGCTCTGTGTCACAGGCACCTGGGGGGCAGTGTGGACAGAACTCCCAGCCCCATGGGAGTGGACAGCAGTGGGAGAGACAGACCGGAACAGGCCTCAGCACCCAGCACAATGCTGGGAAGCGCTCCACCAGCACTTGTCAACTGAACGAGTGCAAGTGAGACAAACTCATAAATATGTCATTAACTGTGGTCACTGGCTTCAAGGAAAAGCCCAGCGCACCCCAAGACCATATGTCAGAGGCACTAATTTAAACCTGGGGAGGGGCGTCAAGGAGGGCCTCGGCTTTGAATGTTTCTTGTCGTGAGCTGAAACAGGGGGTGGAGCCAGAAAGAGTCCCGATCAAGAGCTCCAATTTGAGGCCTAGCTCTGCTGCTTATTAGCCGTGTGATCTGAGCCGGTGCCTTGACCTCTCTGTGCCTCCATGCGTGTGAAATGAAAATCACCGTGGCTCCTGCCTCCTAGGATGGCAGTGAGGAGTGAAGCCGTGAAAAGCATTAAGACATGGCCTGCAGTGCGTGTTCCCCCACCCCGGGTGCTGAAAGAGGTGTGCGTGCGTGTACCATCGGTACCCGGGGATGGGAGAAGCATGCGCATGGGAGCGTAGGTGACTGAGCAGGTGTGGGGGTGCGGGCTCCCCCCTGCCAGAGTGAGTCTGGGTGACTCCCAGGTGCGTGGCACAGGGCAGGCACACTGCGGCTGGGGAGAAGGCGGAGGTGCCTCTATTTGCTGTGCACCCCAGAACCCTGGAAGCCCCGGGGTGTATGTGGGCAGGAATGTGCCAGCCGCTTGGTGTGCGTGGCCATGGGTGCATACCAGTGTGTGAGATGGGAGGGCACGAGCGATGGTGTGACTGGGAAAGAGCCGGCGTGTGTGTGTGTGTGTGACAGAGAGAGAGACAAGGAGAAAGACGGGGAGACAGAGAGAGGCACAAGCAGGGGTGGCGGGGGAGAGTGAGAGACACAAGGGGAGAGGGGGAGAGAGAAGGGGGGAGAGAGGGCTGCAGCTAGAGTCGCAGCAGCAGGTGGGCCCGGGACCGCCAGGGCTCACTCGAGACAGCCGGGTTTTAATTGTCCGTGGAGATGATGGGGCTCTGGGGAGATGTCAGCTTGCTCGGAGAGCTGCAGTCGGCTCCTTGCCCTGCTTGCTGGCCAGCAGCCTTCAGCTCGCCTGCCTGGCAGTGGCTGAACCGGCTCCCTTCCCCCTTCCTCCTCCTCCCCGACTCCCTGCTCGCCTCCCTCCCTGTCCAACCTCAGAGCTCCGTGTCTGACCCCTTCACCCTCCTCCATGCTAACGGACACCCTGACACCCCAGCTCCTGGCTGCCTCTTCCATCCTCCCTGAGCAGTGACTTGCCAGGATCGTCCCTCCAGCATCTCGACTCCATCCTCACAGACTCACTGGACAGCCGTCCTGAGGCAGCGTTCCTCCAATCTGAACAGAAGGATCATTTCTTCGACAGATCTGATTCCAGGGGCCCAGGGTGGAGCCTGAGACTCTGCATTTCTAACAAGCCCCCCTAGATCTGGTCTGAGTACTGTAGCAAGGTCTTGAGTAACAAGGACTTGAGGCCTTCGGGGTCAGCTGTGAACCAAGGGCCCTGTGAACTCCATGTCCTCCCCACCCCTCCTCTCGGGTGATGGGCTGAGCCAAGCCGCCTCCTCTGGCAGCTGTAGAATCAGTAGCCGCATGTGAGAGAGCCCAGCTCTACACGGCCACAGCCCACGGCAGTGCTTCCAGCCGGCTGGTCTGGGCACCTGGCCACTGCTGTCCTCTCTTGGGGAGCTGCCTCTCACCAGCACCACTGACGGACTCCACGTGCCCCACCTGGTTCAGCTGCACAGAGATGTTGCCCTGAGAGTGTGCAGGACACATGCCTTCTGGGGCTTTCTCACCTGAGCTGGCTGAAGGAGGGACTGCAAGGAGTGGGATTCAGGAGCTGGGGGCCTGGGGATGACTTGGCAACAAGGTGAGGAAGAACCCTGGAGAGGGCTCCTTCCCACCTGCAGTGCCTCCTCTGGGCCGGCTTGCCACTTCACATTCCTTTGCAGGCACAGCCCAGAGGGCCTCAGACACATGGCTCCCTTGTAACTGGACTCGATGTTGCAGGTTCATTCTCTGGTTTGTGGTCTGATTTCCTCAATGGGACTCTAGGCTCCAGGATGGACTTTTCTCGGTGTCATATCCTCACTGTGAGCACACGGCCCGGTATATAGTAAGGGCTTGAAAATGTTAACTGCGTGGATGCCCTAGGCCGCCTGTATACCCTCCTAGAAAGAATAAATAGGAGTAATAAAGAAGAGGCACAAGTTGCCCCTCATCCTTATCCTTCCTGGAGGAACAACCAGGCTGGCTTCCGGGAGGCAACATGGAGCAGATGACAAGCAGAGGCTGATCAGACAGGCCTGGCTGTGCTCCCTGCTTCAGCCACTATGAACGGTGTGAGTCTCCTAGGCTTAGTTTTCTCAGCTGCAAAAGGGAAACAACAATCTCGATCTCACTGTAATGATAAGGAGTCTGAGAACATCACCTAAGTGGAGCTCCAGTGACAGTTCCCTTTACTTTTCCTTTCATCACCTCTGATCCTGGCTGGCTGCCTCACCACCCCTGGTTACTAGGCAACCAGCAAAGGGGGTGTGGTGATGCCTGACTCACTCCCCTTCCTGGAGACCTAGCTCAGAGTCCCATGGTCAAGGCAGGTGAGCACCTTTTAGCCCTATCTCTCTCCATGTACCCTCCAGCCACTTGCGTCCATGGAGAAGTCCCAAATTAGCCTGAATTGCCTGAGACAGCTCAAGTTAGTGGAGCAGGCATTAGTTCTGGAGCTAGATTGCCTGGGTTCAAATTCAACCCTCACTTAGCAAGTGAGGGACTCTTAAAGCCTCCCTGAGCCCCAGTTTCTTCATCTGGTTAATGTGTTGTCAGAATGAAAGAAAATCACCAGTGTCAGATACTTAGCACAGTGCCTGGTGTATGGTCAGCACTCAATAGATTGCAGTTGTGGTTATTATCTTTGGCTATAGCTCATTGTTCTTATGGCCAAGCCAATGGGACAGAAATGGGGGGGTGGAGATGGAAAGATGGTGGGAGCTTTAGTTTCCTCATCTAAAATTAGAAGAGCAAGACAATCTTTCCTATCATTTCCTGCTGCTATGGACCCTAAACTTAGCGTTCGTATCCCTTGCTAGCTATAGTCTGTACTCTCTTCTCTGGGGGATGGGGGTTGGGGATGGAAGAGAGAAGAGCCAGCTCCACAGAGGGAAGCCAGATCTTCCCGGAACTGGGGTGGTCGGGCCTGACCTCAGGTGGGCAGGGCCTGGATCTCCCCCAGTGCCTGTTATCAGCTCCTGCAGACGTGGTGAGGTCAGTCCCTGAGTGTTCGTGAGCAAGGCTTGTCCTTGAGGATGTGCAGGCAGGTCCAGGGTCCAAACCATATGAACGCATCCTAGGAGCCATGGTGGGCGGGGGGTGGGGGAGGCAAATGGCATCCCAGGAGGAGAGAGAGTGACCCAGGCAGAAGGAGCAGCAGGGGCACAAATCCCATGTGAAAAGAAGCAAGGCCCATTCATGTCCACATGGAACCCAGCTAGCAGGGGAGGGGACTGTGGTAGGAGATGGGCTGGAAGCCTGACCGCAGGCCAGACCACACAGAGCTCTGTAGGCCTTGGGAGGATTTGCAGTTTATCTTAAGAGTGATGGGAATTGTCCATGGGTTTTAAGGAGGGCTATAGCCAGATTTAAATTTTAAAAATATCCCTCTGGCTACTGCATAGAGAACGGGTTGGAGGTCCATGGTTTGATCCTGTTGGTTCTGCTACAATGAAGTTGTATTCTTTCAAAGGGAGCTTTCCTAGGAAACTGAGAAGAACACGAGGAGACCCAGACATGCTGGAGCTTGTGAGTTTGTAGAGTGTTGTGGTTAATTAGGTTTTTTGAGTTGCAGGGAATAAAAGCCCTCTTAGGAGAACTCGCTGTCAAGAAACACGTGGATTGGAACTGCAACTGGGAAGCCTTCGGGATCCAGGGGACCCTGGAGAGCACCTCTCTTTATCTCAGTTTGCCCTTCTGCCACCACCCTGTCTCAGGGGCGATGTGGCTTCAGGCTTGTGAAGCCTGAGGTCCCCTGTTCTCTTCCTCCACCCTCTGTATCTCATGGCTTCTCTGTGCCATCACTTGAGGTCCTTTCTGACCTGATGAAAACCTTATTCTCTTTCAGCTGCAGCTCCTGCCACTGACCAGCAAATTGTTTCTATTTCTTAGTTCAAATACTCAAGAGAAGAAATCTAATTGGATCAACTCTTCTTTATGAGCCAGGTCATAGATTATTTGTCTTTGGTTCAAGTGCCTGCCCTTTTGTCTAATCAACTGTGTCCAAGGAAGATGTGATCCAAAGCATGGCTTCCAAGGCGGCAAGGGCTTTGTAGGGGGCAGCCCCATTGCTCCCCTTGGAGAGGGTGCACATACCCACTTATTCCAGACCTAAAGCATTACCATGCTATGCCTTCCAGATCTGACCGCTCAACCGGCTGAGCTGGAAGACCAAACCCAGGCCTTTGAACTCTGGGTGGACCAGAACTAGACATGAATCTCCAGCTATAGGTTAAGACCTAACTCTGACCTGTTGGTTCGTAAGTCTATGCCATTGGTTCCAACAAGGGAGTGTGAATGGTTCTTGACCATCCAACGCTACCATCAGACCTCAAGTTGTAGTGAGGACTGGTGGATCTGGGGTCCCCTTCTGTCTCAGTGCCTAGCCCATTAGACTGGGGTTGGATACCACACTTACAGGCACAATTCAGTTTATAGAGTTTATCATAACCAGTAGCAATCCATCTGTCCCTGACCCCCCCCCCCCCCACCCCCAGTGGGCCATTCTGCTCCATCATCAGGAAGTGGCACCTGAGCACAGCCAGTCCAGCCTCTCTTGCTCTTCAAGTATGTATAGTTCAACATCTCCAGTAGTACGGTGATGGCAAATGGCTATAGGTTTTCATCCCTCCCTGCATCCAAGCTATAAGCTATATAACTGCAGCATCTCTTATCAAGAGGTGAAGTCTATTTCAGCCAATAGAATTTGCAGAAAGGACATTGTGCCAGTTCTAAACCAGACATTAAGACTCCTCGCCCGCTTTTACAATCTTTCTCTTTCTGAATCCAGCTACTGCCATATGAATAAACCTGGTATGCCTACTGGGTGATGAGAGATGGGATGGGTGGCTAAGTCACCCCCATCACCCCAGCTGATAGTCAGTCAACTGCTAGACATTAAATGAGGTCATCCTAGACCAGCTAGCCCCTGTAGACACTGACACACTAGTGAGTTCTGACTAGGTCTCCCTAGCCTGGCCCACATCAGTAGAGCCATTCAGTTGATCTGTAGACTGCTGAGTGAGTGAAGTCACTCAGTCGTGTCTGACTCTTTGCAACCCCGTGGACTGTAGCCTACCAGGCTTCACTATCCATGGGATTTTCCAGGCAAGAGTACTGGAGTGGAGTGCCATTGCCTTCTCCAAGAGAAGTGCTAAGCAGTAGGAAATGTTTATTGCTTTAAGCCACTGAATTTTACAGTGGTTTGTTACACACCAATAGCTAATTGATACACGCCCCTGCTGGGAGACCTCCAGGAATGTGTTAATTTACCCTTTTTAATTTAGTCCCTGAGCCTGGGAGGTCCACTCCTCGAAGGCAGGACTTGAAATGCAGTCAGTCTCAAGTTGCAATGATGACTCTGTATATTGATAGATGCCCCGTAATCTGGGTGCGGTGTGTGCCAGGCAGCTGCACTTCCTGCCACTTACAGAGAATTTGCTGTAATGCATTGTGATGCATTAGCATAATAATTGCTAAGCATTCGCAAATGAATAGCTCACTGACTGATGGATTTTGTACAGAATCTGTGAAGGTTACATCGAGGGTGAAAACATTTCACTGTGTCAATGAACATACTTAATTTTTCTGGAAGTGCTATTTAAATTGCGTCGTGCTATGACATTAGCATAACAAAGACATAATGCATTCGTTTATGCTGTAGTAGGGAACACTGCCTTAATCAGCGGACACAATGCGGGGGAGAGGGGGTGGGGTCTGTAGAGAGTGGTCTGGGAGCTTAAGAGAGCAGCCCCATTGGTTCCCTGTGACCATGTAGGGGAGGTCCCAGCCCTGCAAACTCCGCCCTCAGCTTAGGGCCCTGGGGGCTCTGGCAGTGGGTGGACTCTTTATTGGCTTGTTTTCCTTTCACCGATTTTCTCTTCTCACAGCACTGGCCACCCAATCCTGCTAATGGGTGGGTGGGTCTTGGCTGTCAGTGAAGAAATCCTCAGGAGAATTAGGAAGCATTCAAATCTGGCAGGATTCACCCACCCCCTTCAGCAGGGCAAGGCAGCCTCCCCAGAATCAGCCAGCTGGTCCCAGGAAGCTGGGTCTTGCGCCCTTGGTCTCTCTATCCTCCTCTCCTAAAAGGGCCATCAGAGCTGTCATAGAAATAGAAAGCCTCATGAGGAGACTGGAGGATGGCTCTATTATGGTGTCTTAATTTCCTACATTTTCTGCGTATCTGGCTCTTCAAAGGGAAAGTGTTTGGGGAAAGAGAGAGCCTGCTAATAGTATATGTTGCTTGGCAGGCCCTGAGCTCCCAACTTCTCAGCCAGCTGTGCGCAGATGCTGGGTTTCATGGTCCAGCCCTGGGTTAAACAGATTTTTGCAAAACTTTCTAGAACCTTTAGTATAATAAGGAATCTTATATGTCTCGAAGAGGGAGACATAAGTGTATCAAAGCTTTAAAACAGTGGAATATGGTTTGGGAGAGGCAGGCATGGTTTCATTTGTTGCTTTATAAGGACTCAGTGAGGTAAAGATTATTAACCCTATTTCAAAGCTAAGGAAATAGAAGCTTCACTAGGAAGTAATTTGCACCGAGCTGGCAAATGGCCCAGGTGGGATTTTAATCCACATCTCTCTGGTTCTGACACCAGAGGGATAATGTGAACTGGCTTCTTGAGGGGAAAGGAGGTGATTGTCAGCCAGCCTGTTGGAGGGACAGACCAAATTGAGGACCACCCACAACTGCTGCTGGTCACACCCCATTTGGACTCCTATGTATGACCCTGATTGTCTGAGGGAGCTGTTCTGGGGATGCTCAACTGAGGTCCAGGCTGAGAGAGGAGTAACTCTCTCTGTCCCCATGGCCAGGGGCCCTTCTGGCAGAAAACATGCGGCTCAGAAGTGTAACTTGGGAGAGGGTCAATCAGAACTCCCTGACCCCTGGGTTGTGTTCATGGAGGAGGTCACTTGAGTGTCACTTGGGCTGGTGTGGAGTGGAGGGGGTGCAAGGAGGTTGCAACTCAGACCCAGGTGGTGACTCAAAGCCCTGGAAGGAGTGAAGAACCAGCAGATTCAAGAACCAAGGGGAGGGGTTGGAATCAGCCCCACACCATCCGCTCGAGCATAGCAGACCCTTGAAATACAGCTGACTCCCCACCCCTGAGTACCAGGTTTCAATTCAGGTGGTTTTGAGGTCTGCATAGTGGCTGAGCTTCCGAGGTGGGCACTTCTACTTTCACCTGCCAAGGTCTAAGGCCCATGGGGAAGGGGGGACAATTTGAGTGGGTCTCATTGGCTTTTTCCTTGGAGCCAGGAATTTCTCACTCTTCAAGGGAGCACAAGTCCTTCTGGAATCTGATGAAAGTTCTGGAGTCTTTCACCAGAAAAACATACATTCATATAATAAGTTATATGCAATATGAAGGATCACAAGGGTCATAAAGACCAACCCCCAGTAAGGCCTCCTGTCTTGGTGTGAAAGAATCTGAGACTTAAGACCCTGCCAAAGGGAAGAGGCAGGGAGCCTTCCCATTGGCTTACCAGGACTCAGCCAGTTGCCCTAGGTTGGCATTCCAGGGCTCATTTCTCCTTCCATCTTCCTCTCTAACCACACATACCTGCCCACACCCTACATTCCTGTCCTCTGCTCCAGCCTGGCATGACAGATCACTGTCTCCGGAACACGCATGGGTCTCTACTTCAGGTTCCCGCTTGGGCTGCTCTTCTATTAACCCTTCTGCTGCCAGAACAAAACTCGTCCGCTTTTCCTGATAGCTTCTGATTCAGTCCTGTTCAATGGAGCATGTATTATTGAGTACTTTCCACATCCTCTGTGCTGGGATACAGGGAGGAGCAGGTAAGATGAGTCACTGATTCCAAGTGACCAATAGGCCAGTGAGCAATCAGACAAGGAAATAAGCATTTACCGCTGTGATGAGTATTATAAAAAGGCAAAAGTGGAGGGTGTTCTGGGAGCAATGGTGGGGCTTTGTTTCATGTAGGGTGAGGTTTCCCAAATTCTGATCATTTAAATTCCATCCGCACAACTTTTGCCACATCAGCATATCATCTGTACTATTATTTCTTTTTTTTTTTTCCTTTAAACTCTAGAGACTCACTGATCTTCTTAGTCTTGTCCTAAGCAATATTATCTGTGAGATCTTGGATATTAATGCACTATTTATGTATACATATACATATATATATATTTAAAGTTTGAAGTTTTATTTGTTGTGATAAAATAGAAACTTCAGTAAAATATAAATGAATATAAATTTTAAGCATTTTAAAATGTATGATTTGGGGGCATTAAGTACATTCATGATGTTACACAACCATCACTGCTACCCATTTCTGGTTTTTTTTTTTCCCATCATCCCAAACAAACTGTACCCATTAAACAGTAATTCCATTATCTCCTCCTTCCAGTCCCTAGTGACCTCGGTTCTACTTTGTGTCTCTATGGATTTGCTTATTCTAGATAACCCATAAGGGCAGTGAAGTGGAGTGAAGTCGCTCAGTCGTGTCCGACTCTTTGTGACCCCGTGGACTGTAGCCCACCAGGCTCCTCCATCCATGGGATTCTCCAGGCAAGAATACTGGAGTGGGTTGCCATTTCCTTCTCCAGGGGATCTTCCCGACCCAGGGATCGAACCCAAGTCTCCCACATTGTAGGCAGATACTTTAACCTCTGAGCCACCAGGGAAGCCCCCATAAGGGCAGAATCATAGAATATTGTCCTTTTGTGCCTGGTTTGTTTCACTTAGCATAGTGACCTCAAGATTCATTCATTTTTGTAGCTTGTATCTGAATTCCATTTTTTGGTGGTGCAGGGGTTAGGACTCCACATTTCCCTTGCTAGGGGCCTGGGTTTAATCCTTGGTTGGAGAATAAGACCCTGAAAGCCATGTGGAGTGACCAAAAGCAAGACAGACAAACAAATTCCTTTTTAAGGCTGAGTAATATTCCATAGCTCAGTTGGTAAAGAATATGCCTGCAATGCGGGAGACCTGGGTTCAATCCCTAGGTTGGGAAGATCCCCTGGAGGCGGAAACGGCAACCCGCTCCAGTGCTTGGAGAATCCCATGGACAGAGGATCCGTGGGATCCTCTGGCAGGCGGCAGTCCATGGGGTCATAAGAGTCAAACACTACTTAGCAACTAAACCTCCACCACCAATATTCCATTGAGTATACATAACACATTGCTCATCCAGTCTTCACTGAGAGAGATTCAGATCATTTCCACCCTTGGGTTATTATGCATGCTATTTATATTTCAATATATGTTAAGACATATACATAACTATTAAAGTTATGAGAAATAAACTTCATGGGCAATAGACGGGGAAACAGTGAAAACAATGTCAGACTTTATTTTTCTGGGCTCCAAAATCACTGCAGATGGTAACTACAGCCATGAAATTAAAAGACGCTTACTCCTTGGAAGAAAAGTTATGACCAACCTAGATAGCATATTCAAAAGCAGAGACATTACTTTGCTGACTAAGGTCCGTCTAGTCAAGGCTATGGTTTTTCCAGTGGTCATGTATGGATGTGAGAGTTGGACTGTGAAGAAGGCTGAGCGCCAAAGAATTGATGCTTCTGAACTGTGGTATTGGAGAAGACTCTTGAGAGTCCCTTGGACTGCAAGGAGATCCAACCAGTCCATTCTGAAGGAGATCAGCCCTGGGTGTTCTTTGGAGGGAATGATGNTGTGAAGAAGGCTGAGCGCCAAAGAATTGATGCTTCTGAACTGTGGTATTGGAGAAGACTCTTGAGAGTCCCTTGGACTGCAAGGAGATCCAACCAGTCCATTCTGAAGGAGATCAGCCCTGGGTGTTCTTTGGAGGGAATGATGCTAAAGCTGAAACTCTAGTACTTGGGCCACCTCATGCGAAGAGTTGACTCATTGGAAAAGACTCTGATGCTGGGAGGGATTGGGGGCAGGAGGAGAAGGGGACGACAGAGGATGAGATGGCTGGATGGCATCACTGACTCGATGGGCATGAGTCTGAGTGAACTCTGGGAGTTGGTGATGGACAGGGAGGCCTGACATGCTGCAATTCATGGGGTCGAAAAGAATCGGACACGACTAAGCGACTGAACTGAACTGAACTGAACTGAACTGAACTGAACTATTAAAGTAAGAAGATAGTTTCTTTGTGATCATTTGTCCTGAGAGCAGAGCCCAGGATAAGTTCTTCTAGGAAAGGACTTGAGTACAAATGGTTTATTTGTACGCAAGATAAGGACTTGAGTAGAAAGAAAGAAAGTGAACTCGCTCAGTCATGTCCAACTCTTTGCGACCCCATGGACTGTAGCCTACCAGGTCCCGCTATCCATGGGATTTTCCAGGCAAGAGTACTGGAGTGGGTTGCCATTTCCTTCTCTAGGAGATCTTCCTGACCCAGGGATTGAACCCAGGTCCCCCACATGGTAGGCATCGTAGGCAGACGTTTTACCGTCTGAGCCACCATTTGGGATTGCTTGAAGTGGAGCATGGGTGGGGAACTGTCCACTACAGCTGTGCTGAAATCAGGTGAGCAGAAAGGATGCAGTGCACTATATCATAAAGACTGCTACCTCATCTAAAGACGTTTCTTATACCTGATTCTATACTTCGGGAAGTTTGGCCCTAAAGAAAGTGATGTCTAAGGATCACCTGAAGAAAGAGTAAGAGCTAGTCAGGCAGAGAGTGTGAGAAGGGTGTTCTTGGTGGAAGGAAGGGCTCAGGCAAAGACCTGGAGTACAGACAAAGCAAGGTATGTTTCCAGGCCAGAGCTGCTGAAGCAAGGAGGAGGAGCAGAAGGATGGCTCGGTGGAGGTGAGCAGAGGACAGGCTATGGAGGGCCCTGAGTGCCGCAATGATGTCTGTATGTTATTTTAAGAGCCATGGGAAGCCTAGGAAGGATTTAAACAAGGTTTGTGTGATGTGACCACCTGGTGCCTTGCCTTTCTTCCATTCTCTTGGGGCAGAGAGTGGACTGTCGTGGGTCACTCACTTAAAATACCTATCTCACCGAGGGACTACAGTGGGAGCCTGTTGGGGTTTTGCATTCCCAGGATCCTTTGGTATCTTGTACGTGATCAGAGTTGATAGTGATGATGGTGGAAGCCGTCAGCCTGAGACCACCTTGGCAGGCTGCCAAGCCCCTATGTGTCTGGCCCGTTTCTTCAGTGTTAGAGAATCCTCCTGTGGACACACACATTCAACCCCATCCTTTGGCCTCCAGTGTAGCAGAGAGGAAAGGGTCCCATGGAACTGGGTCCCACTTCAGCTATCCAAAGAACTTTGAGGAAGTTGTTTTCTTCCCGGGGCCTTAGTTGCTGGACTATTAAGCAGGAGAAATGGTGTTTTTCTTGCCTGGTTTTGAGACAAGTTCCATGAGAAAGATTTACTAAGGGCACAGCAAGCCTGAATGCTCAATTGCTCAAGACATGGGGATTTCTTTTCTCAGTCAGTCCAGTCGCTCAGTCGTGTCTGACTCCTTGCAACCCCATGAACTGCAGCACGCCAGGCCTCCCTGTCCATCACCAACTCCTGGAGTTCACTCAGACTCATGTCCATCGAGTCGGTGATGCCATCCAGCCATCTCATCCTCTGTCGTCCCCTTCTCCTCCTGCCCCCAATCCCTCCCAGCATCAGAGTCTTTTCCAATGAGTCAACTCTTCGCATGAGGTGGCCAAAGTACTGGAGTTTCAGCTTTAGCATCATTTCTTCCAAAGAACACCCAGGGCTGATCTCCTTTAGAATAGACTGGTTGGATCTCCTTGCAGTCATCTTGACTCCCTGAACATAATGGCCCAGCTTACCTGAGGGAAAAACCATATAACAACGGCAGGAGGAATGTCTCAAGATAGTAGAATCCCTTATTAGGACAGAAGCCCTCTCACTTCTCAAAAGTCTGCCTCTACCCCTTCCATTCTCTCTGCAATGTACCCTCATCCGGGGGCTGACTAGGGTGGTACTTTGCTTTTAAGGTATTGAAGCCAGGCAAAGCTGGGCCATTCCAGCAGAATCTGTCCACTTCCAGTCTGGGCTGGCTCTTTGGACGTAGACAGAGTGGAGTCCTTGGGGGCTGCAAAGCAGCTCCAGCCCCAAGGAGGTTCTGACAGGCAATTCCCAGGGCTCCCAGGCCCTGTGGATTTCCCTTCAGGAATAAAGGCCTTGTTGGGATGCTGAGCACGTGGCAAAGCCCACGCCAAAGATGGATCAGGAGACTCCACGTGTGGCCCGGCTGGGATGATTATAGCCGCTAAGTAAATTGCCAGCGCCTCCTCGAGCCCCATTCTGCCTGACTTTGTGATTCATTTCCGTTCAGAGAAGTTTAATAATTAGCAAAGGGGATTTCTAACAACAGATGGCGCCTGGCCCTGGGGAGTGGTTCTGCTGCAGACGTACTTCGCAAAGAGGTAAGCTGGAGATGTTCTCTGCTCCCTCCAGACAGGTGTCTCCAGGGTTCTGTGACTGCTGGGTCTATTTGCATAACGTGGCTGCAAGATGGGCAGGAGGAAGGGGGGATGTTATCTGGACGCACATGGGAGTTCGTGGCTCTGCTGGCAAGGGGATGCCAGGCAGTGGTCTCCTTCACTCTGTTATTCATCTGGAGGTCTTCAAACACAGAAGGTCAGAGCAAGAGCCTTGAGAGACCACTCAGGAGCCTGCTGGGATTGACGCAAGATAGCGCAAATGGGCTAGGAGCCTCCAGGAACCTGTAAGAGGCCTCTGATGTCTAAGCAGAAACTTTTCCTCCCACCGCTTCTGAAAGCAGAGCAATTTGCTCATCTCCCATCCTCTTCATGGTACAGAGGAACAGCTTGGACCTTGGTCTCAATTTTTGGAAACCCAACTCAAAGAAGCTTAAAAAAAAAGGGGAATTGGCAGGCCCTCTGAACTGGACAATTGAGGGGTAGGCTGGCTTCAGACTTAACTATACCTACAAGACCAGGCTATGCCATCTTTGGCTTTGCTTCTGAAAGGCCTAGGTGTGGCCCCATCCTCTTCTCTAGCATGGTGTGGGAAAGACGTTTCCCCTGCTAGCTCGTCATAAACCCTCCGATGGGTCTGGACTTGGTCATGTGCCCATCCTAGAGTTGGTCTCTGTGGCAGTGAACACGACTATGCTGACTGGCCAGCTTGAACATTTGCCCACCCTTGTGGCTGATTGACAGTCCCACCCGAACCATAAGGGGTAGAAGGTTTTCCAAAGGAAGGGCTGCAGAAGAGCCAGACCCAACATGTTCTGGAGGTCCAAAAACAAGTGAGCAGCCATGGTCACACAGCACAGAGCTGAGAGGAGAGAAACCAGGCTTTACCTGGCTAGCAGCTTCTCACGCCTTGGCATAGCTCCCCAACGAGGGCTTGTTGTGATCCCACCATCACCTAGAGTTTCTCCTGGGACTTGTCCAAGGAGCCAGGACTGCGTTGGAGCAAAACACAGGGTGTTGATTTTTGTGGTAGTTGCAGGCTACTTGAAGAACAGATGTGAAAAAATTAGTTGCAAAACCAAGAGGAATTAAGGGATGTTGCAGGGTAGTTTGTGGAATTAAGGCATGATTCATTTCCTGGTGAGCACAGCAGATCCATCACCAGGAATTAAGATGAACAAATAATCACTATGCGATGGAATGGGTTGGGGGTGGGGGGAGGGGGTCCTGAAGGGCTTGAGAGGGAGAGGTCTTATGAGTCAAATTTTCAAAGGTGAGCTGGATTTAGATAGGGTATTCCAGACAAAGCAAATGGCATGATGGTAGGACCTACCCAACCATTAATCCACCCACTCATCCTTTTATTCATTCTACAAGATACTTATTGAGTACAATTTATATGCTAAGAATTGAAGTTACAATGGTGATCAAAACAATAGTGCAGGTAAGGTGGATGATGAGTGGAATGACCCAGCTGGCTCAGAGAGTATTGTGCAAGAAAAGGCTAAAAGTGTAGTATGGGCCAGACTATGGGAGCCTCAAATACCAGACATAGGCATTTGAGAATTTTTCTGGGGGCAGCCAGGCCTGGCATGATGAGATGACCTTACTCAACACCCAAGGATGCCATGGGAACAGCCTCTTAGGTCAGACTAGAGGCTTCAGGAGCATAGAGACCCTCCACTGCTCTGACCATAGAGTGATCTTTTCACAGATCACAGAAACTGTGCAATCAGTTAATAGGCTTTTCTCAATCACCCCAACCCTAAGGCATTTTAATTAAACATTTGGTGCCTGCTAACGCTGGTCCCCAGGAGTCAGTAGCAGGTGACATGGCCAATGACTATTCAGTTTTCAGATATCACACCTGACACCAAGCATCCTTGCCAGCCTGTTGACCTTACCCTTCACACTGTCATTGGTGAGACGATTTGTGTTATGTATCTTCTCCCTGCCAAAGTGGGATTTCTTTACAGTACTTCATATTGTTTTGACACAATCATAATTTCTGTTGGCTGAATTGTTCTTCAGTTCAGTTCAGTTCAGTTCAGTCACTCAGTCGTGTCTGACTCTGCGACCCCATGAATTGCAGCACGCCAGGCTCCCTGTCCATCACCAACTCCCAGAGTTCACCTCAAACTCACGTCCATCGAGTCTGTGATGCCATCCACCTATCTCATCCTCTGTCATCCCCTTCTCCTCCTGCCCCCAATCCTTCTCAGCATCAGAGTCTTTTCCAATGAATCAACTCTTCGCATGAGGTGGCCAAAGTACTGGAGCTTCAGCTTCAGCATCATTCCTTCCAAAGAAATCCCAGGGCTGATCTCCTTCAGAATGGACTGGTTGGATCTCCTTACAGTCCTTCTTAGCTTAAGCGATAGAGTTCTATCCAGCCACAGTTTCACAGTGTTCCACAGACAGCGCTGTGATTTCTGGGTATGCCATACCCAGATGCATTTGGAAAGACTTGTGTTGCGGCCTGAAGCCAGGACCTCGTGACTTTATTGAACTCTCTGAGCTCCCTGTCACCCCTGGATGAATTCTTACTTATCCTTCTAGTGTCTATGCCAGTGTCCTCTTGGATTTGAAGCCCTTTCTGATACCCTTAGAAAATAATGACTCTTCCCCCACCACAGGCTCACGGGGCACCTTGCACATAGCTTTGCCCTAGTACTAGTTTCATTACAGGGTTTTCATATCTGTGCCTCCAAGGCCTAGGTACCGGCCTGGTACATGGTTGGTGCCAATAGATGTTGAATGAGTGAATGAATGAATCTATCGGTGATTGTGTGTGGAAGAGGTTAAATTTTCAAGACCAAAACTCTGAAAACTCTGTTCCTTAAAATCCCCAACAGCACAAAACCCAACTCCTGTTCCCAGACAGCAGACTCAAAATAAAAGGGATCCCACTCACCTGGTCAGCTCCTGCCACTGGTCTCACAGGGGACATACAGAATGTGGATGACCAGACGTAGCCCCGATGCTGGTTGCCAGGGCAGGGTGACCTCCTTGTATGAGTCCATTCCTTCTCCTTCTCCCTGGCTGTCTTGATGGGCCCCTACCACTGTCAGGGATCTGCTTAGCTTTCAAGGAGGCTCTTGGCAAGAGAACCTCCAAGGCTGATAGAGGAGATGAGCTGGAGGATACTTGCCTGGCCTTCTGGAAAGTTTGCTTTGTCTTGGAAGCCAGAGTAATTTGGGGAAGAGAGGGTAGCATTTGCAGTCAAATCCATTAATCTGGTTTCCCCGTAGGAAGCAGAGGGAGTGGAGAATGGGGGCTGGCTCTGCAGTGGGCACTCTGGTGAGGCCACTTAATTAGTTTGTCTCCCTTGAGAGAGGGTTGGAAAGGCTCCCTGCCTTGGTTTTGTCTCCAGGATGAGTCATTCTCTTTCAAATTGTCGATTATCAAACCGCAGTCAAGAGTGTGTCCTGGGTGGAGGGTCAGTGCCATCCTGACAGGCATATCTGTTCCCAAGACCCTGGCAGCTGGGAACTGAGGGCAGTGCTGCTACCAAGTTACTGGCCTCGATGTCTTAGCAAGGGCTGCATGGAGACCAGGCTGGCCCCGTATGGAGCTGTTTCTGGAAGATGGGAGGTGGGGGTTCCAGGCTGAGAGGAGGAGGAAGCTCTTGAGACTGTGTCCCAGTGTTGGTGGACTGGTGAGATGTCTGTGTGTATATAAGAAAGTGAAAGTCTCTCAGTTGTGTCCAACTCTTTGTGACCCCATGGATTATACAGTCCATGGAATTCTCCAGACCAGAATACTGGAGTGGGTAGCCATTTCCTTTTCCAGGGGATCTTCCCCAAAGTGAAAGAAGTGAAAGTACTCAGTCATGTCCGACTCTTTGCAACTCCGTGGACTATACAGTCCATGGAATTGTCCAGGTCAGAATACTGGAGTGGGTAGCTTTTCTGTTCTCCAGGGGATCTTCCCAACCCAGGGATTGAACCCAGGTCTCCCACATTGCAGGTGGATTCTTTACCAGCTGAGCCACCAGGGAAGCCCAAGAATACTGGAGTGGGTAGCCTGTCCCTTCTTCAGGGGATCTTCCTGACCCAGCAATTGAACCAGGGTCTCCTGCATTGCAGGTGGATTCTTAACCAGCTGAGCTACCAGGGAAGCCCGTGTAAGACAGGGGTAGATAAGTCAGAGGCCTCTAAAAAGGCAAGTGAAGCTAGTGTCTGAGCTGCCCAAAGCTTGACTGGAAACAGGTTAAAATATTCCTTGTTCTTGGGGGAGCCTCAGTACCTGGGGGGAGGATACTTATCAACCCCCTTAACAAAGAACTTCTCACTTACCTTTTGGGCACATGTGCTGCTCTCAAGGGCCCCCAGTTATCTTTCCCTGCAGGGCAGTGGTAATGATGAAGGGGGCAGAGACAGAGAAGGAGAAAATAACGCTAGAGAGAGAACATGGCCAGAAGGAGACAGTATGAAGCGGCACAGACAGAGAGGCAGAAGAGAAGGATGTATCAGCAGGTGAAGCTGTGGGCTAGTGAATACCGGTGCTCTCATAACCCGTGATGGAAGTCCCTACCTTCAGGAGACGGACACAGATGGGGTAGGCTGGTGGGGAGTGGGGGTCTGTACCACCACAGAACACCTGCCCTCTGCTCTCGGTGGAGTAAAGGACCTGGAGCTGCATCTGGGCTTCTGTTCCCAGGTGCTTGGGAGCCAGGTCTTCCAGAACAGGCTCAGTTGACGAGTGTATGTCATTCATATACTGACTCTTATTGGTTGAGTGGTTACTATGGATCACAGATCCATTATCTCAATTAATTCTCACAACAAGGATATATTTTTGCCATTATTAGCCCCATTCTACAGGTGAGGAAACTGAGCCTTTGAAAGCTGAAATAACCTTCCTATCAGTGGCAAAGTTGGGCTCTAACTCAAGCCTGTCTCCACAGTGCATCTTCTCTGCCCTCCTGTCACTCACCTCTCATCATACACCTTCCATGGGCACTGCCTAAAGACTCCTCTTGCCCACACCCCTCTGAGGCTGTCTGGCTGGATTTTCTTCTTGGCTTTCCCTCCTACTTCCTCTTTACCTCCTGTTCTGCCACCTCCACACGGCCATACCACAGACTGTGGTTCTGAGTCCTGGTGTGGTCTTTTCTCAGCTAGCCACAGATGACCCAGGGGTCTCTGCTCCCTAAGATCCAATGTTAGGCCCCTCGAAGGCCTATAGCATGTATATGGTGTGGCACACTAGGTGGGGGGCCAATCAGCTCCTCCTGGGCGTGGAGATGGGAGCAGAAAGCCAGAACAGGCTGGACAAAAGCAAGAGCCAGAAGCGCTACTCAGGGCCTCGTGGTGCCCAGTAGAAGGGGCCCAGGACCGAGCATATGGCCCCTGGTATCTCAGCTTTCAGTAGGGAAGGGACAACCAGGGGCTAGGAAAGAGAACTGAGGACCAGAAAAGCTCTCCTATGCACCCAAAGACCTCTTTGACTCAGTGACTGTACAGCTCAAACTATACTATCATTTCCAGCTCATGCAAACTGGGTCTGTGCACAGGTGATTGGAGGGATGAGAGGAAAGTTCACTGGTTTTCCTCTGTCTTTTATCCTTAATACTTCTGACACCAGTTACTTCCTCCCCCCACCCCGCCACACCAAGTAATTATCCAGTTTTCTGTAGACACTGACTGGGTATCCTATAATTTAACTCAATTTTGACCCAATCTACTGGAGTTAGTATCAGATTTCATAGGTTAAGGTACTCAGTTGCAAAGACTGCCTCCACTTCAGACACCAGTCACAAGCAGCAGGCCCCCAGGATACCCACTCTTCTGTTTGACTTGGCTATAAATTGGGGGATCTCACAACCTCCTCCTCAGGTTAGATAGTTAGTTCTAACAGATCACAGAACTCAAAGAAACTTACTTCTGTTTAGCAGTTTACTATAAATTGAAGGATGTGAGCAAGGACATAGATGGACAACCACAGGTGCAGAGGAAAGAGCTTCTGTCCCTGTGGAGTTGAAGTGAACCACTCTGCTGGCTTATGGATGTGTTCACCAACCTGGAATTTCTGTGAGCCCACACTGATCCAGAAATTTTTATGGAGGCATCCTCACACAGACATGATCAATTATCACCCAGTCCCTGGTGTCTTTCCCCTCCCAGGGCTCACCACTAGTGGGGCTGACCACTCCAAGTTTCTGATCATGGCTTGGGCTTTCTGGTGACCAGCCCCTATCCAGAAGCCCACCAAGAGTCATCTCGTTAGAACAAAAGACATTTCTCTTGCCCAGGAAATTCCAAAGGATGTATAAGGTCTGCGTAAAATACTCCTATCACCTCCATCACTGAGGAAATTACAAGGATGTTAGGAACTTTGTCAGGAACTGGGGTCAAAGATCAAATATTAGTAGGAGGTGGGTGGCAGAGACCAAATAAATCTTATAAAGACACAGGTGACCCCTCAGGACAAAAGATAATTGCATTATTAATACACAGCTGGCTGGACCTGCACTCTTGGTGGATGCCTCCTCCCCAGCCAGCATCCCCTATGGCCCAGCATCTACTGGGATCATGGGCCATATTTCTCTTTCAGAGCAAAACTTGTGTTTCGGGTGGGGTTGAGAAGTGCCGTCTCAGCACGCTGCTTCCCCGGCTAATATAGCAGTGTGAAGGCTCATCCCTGGAAGGGCAGATTAATCATTTCCGCCTGGAGTCACCATCCGGGCCAGATTTACGGTGGCGGGAGCATGGGAGCCCCCGACTTTATGGTCTTGTAAATTACAGAGCTGCTCGTGCAAGAAGCAGGCTGGGCTGTAAATCGTGTGTAAGTGCTTGTAAATTGGGAAACAAATAGTATTTTTGCTTAAATTACCCTCTTTGCCATGTTTCTTAGGGAATCAAGGTTCCATAAAGGACCTTTAACCTCAGTGGGACCAAAATTCCCACCGGGACTCAATATAAACCATCTCAAAGTCTTTCAAAGCCACATCCCAGCTGGTCTGGAGGCCTTAGGGTCAACTAGAGAAGAATTGACTGCGCTTGTCATAAATCCCTCTTTTAGGCAGGCATAATCCACGTTCTCCTGGGGCCTCCTCCCCACCCCCACTCGCCCCCGGCTTCGTTTCCAATTAACCCCAATCCCAGCTGGCCCCTCACTACAGCCAGTCCTCCCTAGGGCTCTGGGAGGACAAGCTCACATGCGCTGCAGAGAATCTGATTTCATTCCTCCTTCTCCCCCACGCAAAGGCAGTGACTCACTGTATGCGGGTAAGCGTGGCCTCTGTGTTAAGACGCTATCTGCTGGCTTTTTCTCATCTTTTCCCATTTCAATGAAATTACATTTATAATCTTTTTGCCTGCCTTGGTCAACTTTGAAGAGTCATTAAATTTGCTGATAGGCAGCCTGGCAAACTTTAATTGAATCAGGAATCATGGGCTCCTAGAAGGTTCAGCCTTCAGGGGACCTTGGGGACCACATAATTCAACTGCTTCATTCGACAGATGAGGAAATAGAAGCCTGGGGTGGTTAAGTGACTTGCCCAAGGTCGTACTCCGAGGGAGGGCAGCTCTGGGATGAGAACTGAGCCTCCCTTCTCAGATGCCTCAGGCTTTCCCCTCCGCAGGGCGGGGCCCCTTGGATTTAGCTGTCACTTGCACAGCTGTGCTGTGCGATGAACCCTAACAGGATCAACAGGCCTTTGTCTTATTACTGGGAGAATTAGCTCACTTCAAATCCTTCCCCAGGAGACTGGGGCTGTGGTGGGGGCCCCTGGCGCCTCTGGGAGCTTCCTTATGGGCTCTGGCATCTGATTTTTGTCAGATGCCTTGGAAACTCCACTTTGCGGAGTGGCACTTGAGGCTCGACTTTGATGCGCTGTTATGGCTGCATGGATCACATCACGTGGGGTAGTTGCAGGGAGATGAGCGGAAAGGACATGAATAGCCTTGGATCCAGGCGGGGCTACTCACCGTGGATGTGGTCTTGCCCAAGTCGCCCCCCTGAGCCTTGGCCTCCTCAGCTGTCAAACGGGCCTCAGGAGCTTTCCCTGGCAGTGTTCCTGTGGAGACAAGAGATACAGAATGAGAAATCATCTAGGCACATGGAGAGCCCTCGTCCACGCTGGTTGTATCAGAAGGGCAGAGATGTGGAAAGTGAAAATCGTTCAGTTGCGTCTGACTCTTTGCGACCCCATGGAGTCCATGGAATTCTCCAGGGCAGAATACTGGAGTGGCTAGCCTTCCCATTCTCCAGAGGATCTTCTCAACCCAGGGATCGAACCCAGGTCTCCCACATTGCAGGCAGATTCTTTACCAGCTGAGCCACAAGGAAAGCCCAAGAATACTGGAGTGGGTAGCCGATCCCTTCTCCAGCAGATCTTCCCAACCTAGCAATCAAACCGGGGTCTCCTGCATTGCAGGTGGATTCTTTACCAACTGAGCTATGAGGGAAGCCCCCTGAGATGTGGAGCTTTGGTTTTAAATGACCTGAACTTGTCTGTGGAGGCTCTATATGTAAGAAGAGGGAGAGGGATGACTGTGTGGAGGGCATCCGTGCTCATGTGGAGCCTGGGGGCTGACTTCCTGTCCTTCCATCCTCATCAGCCATGCTAGCCGAGGCTGCCGGGCCAGAGGTCGTGAGCCCTCCCCACAGAGAGGTCGCCTGAGCTCTGACAAACCCTGAACCTTCAGCTGGTACCTCTCTGGGCAAAACAAGGTGAGGGGGATACTGTCTAGAGAAGGGCTACAGGGTCGTCCAGAGGGCTGACCCGCCATGGTAGATGAGGAGCTCCCACAAAGGACAGCACTCTCCTACTGCTCTTCATAGATCACAAGGACTAGAAATTTCAAGCAGAGGTTCAAATCCCGGCCCCACCACTTCCCAGCTGAGCCGCTTTGGGCGAGCTCCCGAACCTCTCTGAGCCTCAGATGTTCAGAGGGAGTCAGTCCCAGTACACAGCTCAGAGTGGCTGTGAGGCTCATTGAGAGAATGCCAAGAGCTTAAAACGGTGTCTGCCACGGAGAAAGGTTTCCTCGACATTGTGGTTATTCATGGAACTCCCAGGCCTCCTTCCGGGCCAGCAGGAAGCCACCGGGAAGCGTGACGGGTGTGACTTTCATGTTCAGCCCGGCGTCCTGAGTGTCCTGGTCTCAGGAGGCTGAGCAGGAGGAGTGTTTATTCCTGGAGCTGTTTTCTCCACCGCCTGCCTCCCCCAGACATACTTAAGGAGCCAAGTGGGCAGGAGGCACGAGGGAGCCCTGCCAGCCTGATGGAGTGGAAGACTGCGGACAGCTCCTGTGGACAGACAGATGGAGCAGCGAACACTGGGCCGGCGGCCCCCTGCCCAGCGCCGTGACCCCCGGCCTGGCCTGGCCTGGCCTGGCTCGAGGCCCTCCTCCTCCTCCTCTCCCCCTCCCTGCATCTCCCTCCTCCCTGACCCTGGCTGCTTCCTTCTCGTCTACCCTTGCCGTCCTTGCCTTTGCTCCCCCTCGCCTGCACCCACCCACATGCTTGTTGGCTGTTTATCTGCCCCTGTGAGCTCTTCCTCTTTCTTCCCTTCCACCCCTTCCCTTTGTACGGTCTTTGTCTGTCTTGAGTCTCCTCTCTGGCTCTCCATCTCTCTCTGATCTTCTCTTCTCTTCTGTCTCTCTGTCTCTTAGCCTCTCTCTGCTCATCAGCTGTCTCACTCGTCAACTGTCTGGCTCACTCTTTCTCTGTGTGTGTCTCTTTCTCGAATTTGTTTGTTTCCCTCCCTCCTCCCCCCACCTGTCCCTCCGTGTGAACTCCCTCTCCAGCCTTCGCCCTGCTCCCCTCAGGGTTGATCAGCCTGCGCTGCGGACATGCCTGGCTCTGCTCGGGTCTCCCAGGTCTTCTTTACCTGCTGGATGGCTTAGCTCTCTTTCTCCTTCCCTGCCCCTTCCCCCAGAAGCCAGAAGCATCACTTCAGTTCTTTCCTAAGTGGATTCTGGGCTGTATCCTCCTAGAGCATGTATCTGGGGGAGACCTTGAATCCTTTGGAGCAGAAAGTACAGGGATGTGAACTTAGTACGCTCTACCCATGGCCATTTTCTGAGCACAGACAAAGCTTCCCGATGAGGTTTTGTGGAGCCCACTGTGTGCCTAGGACTGTGGGAGAGAGAAGAGAAATGGTGGAGTGCCCACTTGCAAGGATCTTTCTACCTAGTTGTGGCTGAGAAACTAATACATCCTTGTGGAATTGTTCAGAGGCAGGTACTGGGCAGTTAGGGAAAAGAGCCATCCACCAGGGGGTCTGGAGTAGTCAGGGCCAGCTCCAGCCTCTCCCCAGTACTTCCTTGAGTCTCCCTTCCTTTAGAAACCCTTTCATGTCTTCCCTGACAACCTGGATCCAGTATCCTTCATTCTCATTCCAAGGGCACCTGTATTCAGGCTCTGAGATCAGTGGTCACAGCATATTGAAATCCCCTGGCTGGATTTCTCTGTCCTGCCCCATCAGGCTGGGAGCTTCCCAAGAGCAAGGACAGTTGGCTTTTCTGGTCCCTGCCGGAGTCCCCTGTGCCTAGCACAGTGCCTGGTGCAGAGAAGGGACACATTCTGAGCTCTTCATGAGAAAAGCTGGGGAAATAAGGAACTGTGACTTGAATTACAGCAGGACAACCTTGTTGCAAGAGTCTTTGCATCCTTCGGCAAAGTGATTCTGTCTAGCACATCCCAGCTCTGCCATCTCCAGGCATTGGTGCTGGAGTGGCAGGACCTTGAGCCGACTTGGTCCGGCCCGCCCAGGTAACAGAGGGGTGTCTGATGCCCATGCTGGGCTTGGTGTAGAGGGAGTGGAGGAATGAAGGGCTCCCTCGGGGTTCTGCCTGGGGCCAGCGTCCCTGCTTCCTCTTTTGGCTGGCTGCTTCCCTGAAGGTGCCACCTCTCACTGTGCCTGTCGCTGTCTTTGTCTCTGCCCCTGGCTGTCTCTCTGTCTGCCACTGTCCTCGTCCTCTCCTGGTTTCTTTTTTTTCCCCCTCTGATGGGATAATTATGCTAATCAGCCTGTCAGAACAAAGATAATTTGTGGTGGGCTATTATTTCAGACTTTGGAATTCAGGCCGAGGCCCCTTTCCTGCCTGCCTCTGCATGCTCTTTGACCCGTGGCTCAGGGTCTGAGCCAGGCAGGTCTGTTGAGGGAGGGGTGGTGGGCACTCGGGGGCAGATGGCAGGGTAAGGATGTGGATGAGTGCATATGTGTGCATACACAGTGTACAGGGCCCACTTCTGCACAGGCACACGCTGCATGAGATGCCTGCAGACACCAGCAGAACGTGGAGAGGCTAATCAGAGCCAGTGGCCCTGTACACTGCCTGTGTACACCTACGCACTCATGAGCATCCAGCTTCTGGCTTCCCCTCTGGGGTGGGTGACCACTGACTGCCCCAAAGCTGTGATAGTACTGACATGCACATGGTGGTCCCCTGATACAGGCCAAATCAATACCCTTTCTTCTCTGGGGCTTTGAACCCCGTCCTCCACTCTAGCCAGTCCTGGGCTAGAAGGGGCCTTGGCATATTCACTCACCGGGTGCAGTCGGTCATGACTGTGGGGAAACGGGGCTGGTATGCCAGGCAGCAGGGCCAGAGGGGTAGTTCTGTGTCCCTGGGAACTCTAGGGTCTAAAGATATGGGTTCACGAGGACCCAGGGTTAGCAGCGAGAATCCTGGAGGTGCCAATGGGACAAGCCCAGAGACTGGACACAGAATTCTGGGCCACCCTGCCTGCTCCTCTTTCTCTGAGATTCTGAAATGGGTCAGGGGAGCATGACCTCCACCGGCTATGGAACGAGAACCCCGGAGGCCAAACAAACTGCATTCTTGCCTTCGGTGTCCCCCTCCTTCTCCAGGGGCCACCAGTCCCCTCACCTTCCTCTCGCATTCGTCCACTTCACGATATTTATTGAGCATCATGAGTTTGAGTAAGCTCCGGGAGTTGGTGATGGATGGGGAAGCCTGGTGTGCTGCAGCCCATGGGTTTGCGAAGAGTCAGACACGACCAAACGACTGAACTGAACTGAGCAGGGGCCAAGAACGGTGTCAAGCACTGGAGTTACAGAGGAGGCTTGCCTGATGGAGCACAGTGTGGACTCACAGAGCTTCTCACAGGCTCGCCACTCCCTGCCCCAGCCTGGAGTTCCCTGCCAAGTGAATGTCTCCTTCTATCTCTCTTAGTAAGAGTGCAGGCCCCCGACCAGCCTTACTCAGGGGCTGCTTTGTTCGAGCCTCAGCTTCTATACCTGCCACGTGGGCATCGTGCTTCTGGCCTCCCGGAAATGTTAATGAGGTGACAGACGGATGGTGCCTGGTTCTCTATGGGGCTCAAAGCACGGTGGCCCCACCTCCACCCCACCGCCATCATTCTCCTTCTCCTACCACCACCCCCAATACACCCAGCTTCCTCTCTGCCCTGTCCTGGCACTTGGCTGTTACAGAAAACTCATCCGGCCCACCTATAAATTCACCTTTAAGGCTGGCTTCCTCTGTACCAGCCCAGCCCCTGTCCACTAGGCTGCATTCCCTTTCCTCTTGGCTCTAAAGGGCCGATCCATGCTAGCCCCTCTGGGTGGAGTGCTACCCCCATCCATCCTTCTCCAAGCATCTTCCTGCTCATCACTCCAGACCAGCCTGAGTCCTGCGCTGCAGCGGGTGGGGGGATGGGTCTTGCCTCTCATACCCTCTTAGGTGCTCAGCCTCACCCAGAGAGATGCAGATGAGTCCACTGGACAGTGAGTGCTCTCAGGACAGGGCCTCCGAGAAAGGGATGGTTTGAATGACCGCGTGAGGGAGTAACTGAGAGACGGATGAGTGTTATCTCTAAGGGGATCCAGAACTTAAAAAAAAACCAAATGAACAAAAACCCTCTTATTTTAGAACACTTCAAAATATGCCAAAGGAGAGGGTCTGGACCAGCGAGTCCTCACGTGCTCATCACCTCAATTGTCGGCTCAGGGCCGGTCCCGTCTCGTCGGTTCCCCACCTGCCTGAGTGACAGGAGCACCTGCAGGAGCCTTCGCTCTGTGCTCCCTGTCCCTTCCCAGGGCTGCAGGGGCTCTGGGTCCGGCTCATTTTAGGAGTCTTCCAAGACTGCCTCAGCAGTGGTGATGGGGTGCACAGGCCAAGGGAGGGTGGTGGACGTGACCCCGGCAGCCCTCCTCTCAAAGACAGAAACCCGCCGGCCACCGGCCAGCACGGAAAGAGTTAGTGGCAGTCCTCCCTTCCTCTGGTGTGCAATTGGAATGCCGCCGTCCTGGTAAATTGTGGCGGTTTTGCAATTGAGGCTTTGAGTCATTTAAATGGCTGTGGATGAGATGCTGCACTGACTCGCTTCATCTTCCTAAGTAACTTTCCTCTCTTGTGCTTGTGCTTACGCAGCACCGGGCGGTCTCATCAAGGCGGCTGCCAGGCCCTGCTGCGGCCGCCCGCCAGCCTGCACCCCCAGCTCCCTCCTCCAAGGGCTTCCTCCCCCTCTGCTGCCCTGGCTCAGCACAAGCTGGCTTAGCGGGAAAGGGGAGAGCTTGCTGTTGGAAAGGCGGTGTCAGAGCTCCCAGTGCTCCGTGCCCCAGGCTGAGGACTGAGACGGATAAGCAGGATGCCTTGACTCCTGCCCAGGGGTCTTCCACATGACACACTAGCTGTCGAGGGAGCCTGGAGGCCTGGGAGAGGAGGCAGCACCCAGACTCTGTGTCTGAGCGCTGTTGCCTGCCAGTCCTGAGAATCCTGTCCAGACCCCGGGCCTTGGCTGTGAAGGCCTCAGTCATAGCAAACCCCCAGGGGTGACCAGCCAGAACACCAGACCCTGGCCCTGTTGGCAATGAGGGGAGCCTCGCGTGGAAGGCCTGCAGATGCTCTGTGTGTGTGAATGTACGCGTGTGCACAGTGTGTCTGCCTGTGTGTGTCCTGATCCTAAATGCCTTGGTGCTTTGGATGTGCCCGCAGCTATACGGCATGTACCAGGGTGTTTTGGGCCTTCTGCTGTTGTGTCCGCATATACGTGTACTTCAGCGTGTGTATGTGTTTTGTGTGCTCTGGGTATAGCTGATATCTTTGAGCATGCGTGTGTATGCGTGTGCTCTGTGTGACTGCTGGAGTCAGTGTTTGTCCTAATATGCCTGTGTGTGGTCGTACGTGTGGGTGCCCCGAGTCTCCCTGTATCTAGGCAGTGTGTGGTGTGTGTGAGAGTGTGCACTCTGGGCTGTGTCTGTTGTGAGTCTGTGCCGGGTGTCTCTGCCTCTGTGTTTGGATGATGTGAGGGTCTGTGATGACTCAGTATACGTGAGCTTCTCTTGTGTCAGTGCCACGCATGTGTTCACGCCTCCGTCAGCCTCTCTGCTTCTGTTTGCATGCTTGCCCACGTGTGCACGTGTGACCCTGTCTCTCGGGGTGGATGGGGTGGGGAAGCACAGTCAGGGCGGTGACTGGTCAGGCCCGGCCCAGATGTCCCGCGCCTGCCCCTTCCCATCCACTGTCGGGTCGAGGACAGGCCGGCCAGGCCCTGCCATCAGCCAGGTGGGCTGTCACTCAGCCACAGCCTCTATTGTAGGAGGGGAAGAGCTGACTGGCAGGCAGATGTGCTCATCCTGAGCTTCAGTGAATCTGTGAGCTCGAGACCCATTCTGGGCACCCCTGCCCCCTGCGGAGGGCTGTTGAGGGCTCCCCAGAGCTGGGGGCCCACATGGGTGAAGCCTCTGGCCATATGGCCTGACACACCACCATCTAACACAGAGCCAGCTTGGGCTTTCCTGCCTGCTCTTGAAAGCAAAGGGCCTTGCCCAGGGCTCCTATGGGCCCCCACACGTGTGTGTATGTGTGCGTGTACACATACGAGTGTGTCCCTCTAGGCATACCTGCAGGCCCTTGTCCACTCTCCCTTCGTGTGCTGAAGCACCGTCATGTGGCCTGGACTTGCGTGTCCCTGCCTGTCTGTGCTTGGTGTCCTCCATGGTATCACGTGTGGGTGCTTGTCCTCATGTGTATACAGGACACGCATGTGCCTCTGCAGACACGTATGCATGGATCTGTCTCTGTGTGTGGCTATCCTCTTTTCCCCAGCTTCCTTATACTAGCCAGTCTGTCTTTTGGAAGTCTGCTGTGGTTTCCCTCCCTGAAGGGCATCCACAAACCTTTCTCAGGGCTGGGCCCCAGGGGGCACAGCCAGGAACAAGCGCAGCTTGGGCTCCCGGGCCTCTCAGCCAGTGCAGGGGCAGCATCCCCGGCCTGGGCGTAAGGCATGCTCTAGAGACCAGGGCTCCACCAGGCCCGGGTCCTCTGTGCCTCTGGCCCTCTGTCTCCACCTGGAGAAGCCACCTCTGTCTTCAAGCATTCCCTCCTGAGCCCCCTTTTCAGGGCTAAAGATACAGGCTCTGCCCTCCTCATGCCTACACGGCAGCATCAGACATCGTGCTCCTGGGAGATCCCTTTCCTTCAGGGACAGTAGGTTTCCCGAGCCAGGGCTGGGGCCAGCAGGCAGCTTGGAAGAGCGGGTCCAAGGGCCCTCTGAGTGCAGGGGCCACACTCTGGGGAGAGGGGGGCCTGGCGGTGGCTCCCTGGTGCCCGCAGTGCTGCCCTGGGGGTCCTCTAGTCGCTCTCTGGCTGCACTTTCCTGCAGTTTTCCCATTCAGACTGTTCATTCTCAGGGTCCCTCTGCATCCACTGCAGGGAGCTCCACCAGGGCCACACTTTGATTGTTGCTGAGCCAACAAAGCCCTCGTGAATATCTCCTCCGAGCTCCAAGCCCCAGGTCTCCCACAACTTGCTCCGTGTCTCCACGTGGAGACCACAAAAGTGCCCGACCCCCAGCCAGCGGCACCTGCAGGGCTCCTGTTCCACAGCCTGGGGAACCATAGTCTCACTGACTCCTTCCCATCCATCTCCGCTCCCCCACCTGGCCCATCACTGTCTTGTAGGTCTCACTTTGTAAGAGTGCCCGGAACAATTGTCTTCTCTCCATCCTTTCTGCCACCTCCTGCCCTGGGCCACTGTGATTGCCATCTCTGCTGCTCTCCTGCATCTGCTCTGGTCCCGCCCCTTCGTCTGTTCCACCTGTGGTATCTGCACATTCCATCATGGGGACCCCTTGCTTAAAGTCATCAACAGCTCCCCATTGGTCTTACAGTAAGCTCTGTGCTAGGCCCACTAGTCCCTTCAGTCCATTAGTTTCTCTTCATCCTGCAGATGTCTGCTCAGCATCACACATCACACATCAGAGAGGACTCCTCTGACCTCTCCTCCTTCCCAACTTGTGCCAGGCCAGGTCATCCTGCCACCTGCTCTGACCACGCTGAGCACCTCTTAGCACTTGCAGGAACCAAAGTGAGATGCTTATTAGGGATTATCTATTTCATTAGCTTCTGAGACCTCCTCTAAGGGCTCTGAGGCCAGGGCCATATCAGGGTTTGCCCAGTGCCAGCAGGGAGGTTCACAGTCTGCAGACTGGGAGCTCAGCATACGTGTCTTGATGAATGGGTGAGTGGAAGGAAAAACGAGTGGAGTAAGCCCCATCTCTTCCTCGTTTCTCCTCCTCCTCCTCCTCCTCCTCCAAGCAGTCCTGGGTCAGCCTGTAGAGCCCTTCAGAGGACAGTGTGGACACCTAACGGTTCACTGATGATCCCTGTCACCTTTCTCTACCTGGAGAGCTTTCCCTTGTCACCTGACAGGGAATGCTCCCTTTGAAAGTTCCCTTCCTGGGGAGGACTTCCCTGGCACCGCAGGTAAGCTGGACCCCTCCTACTATTCTCTGTCGTGGTACCTTGTCTTTTTCTCCTAGCCCTTATGCAGCTGAATGGCGTTCATTCACATGTCTTAATTGTCTGTTTGTCCTACCAAACCTAAACTCCGTGAGGACACAGATCCCATCTGTTTATTCCCCACTGGTTGCCCAGAGCCTTCTTGGCACACAGTAGATGCTCCGTAAGTGTACACATGAATGAATGAGAGATTGTGTTATGTAATTTATTTTCCAACTTTGCAACGGATCCATTTTAGAGATGAGAAAACCGAGGGCCAGAGAGGCTGAGAAGCTCACCAGTGGTCCGGAGATCATGAGAGGAAGAGTAGGGATTCAAGCCCAGGTTTATCCCATTCATTCATTCAGGGTCTGCCCTGTGCCTGGGACTGGGGCACAGAGATGAATCACCAGGCTTGCTGCCTGGGAGATGTCTCGGGCCAGCAGAGGGTCTGACCCAGATGATGGCCATTGGGAAGGACAGACAGCAGGAGGTTGTGGGGGCTCTACAGAGACTTCCTGGAGGAGGTGTTCTTTGAGTGGGGTTTTGAAGGATGTGTAGGCATCTGTCACTGCGTGGTGCATGTTGCACAGCAGAAAGAGCACCAGACGGGGTCAGGAGGCCTGGGCTCCACTCCTCTACCATGCCTCCCATCGGTAACTTTGGGAAACTCACTTTCTGCCTCGAACTGTTTCCACATCTATAAAGCAAGGTGGTTGGTCCTCTCTGCCAGTGAAAGGCTCAAGTGGCTGATTGGCAGGACATTGGTTTTTCTTCACTCCTCCACTTACAAAGGTCTGGAGGGAGGGGCTGTTTAGTGGCGAGAAGCATGGGGCAGCGGCTCACTTCCTGCTCTCTGCCCCCTGCCTCCTGGCACCCCCACTGCCCGCTTCTTCCTCTCTCCTTCCCTGTTCCTACTCCTTCCTCTTCTTCCTCGTGCCCCCACTCCTGTCCTCTCCTCCCTGCCCCCATCCTCCTTTTCCTCCCTTCTGGGCCTCCTCCCATTCCTCTGCTTCTGCCCTGCCCTAGGGGGAGAGCACAAAGGGTAGTCATAGTTAATTTAGGCTCAAGTAGCTGGTCACCTGGAAACAAGGCCAGTCCCCCGGCACAGGGCCTCAGCCGTGGCCTCATTAATCTGCGCAAGACCAGCCTTGTCAGTGCTGATCTAAGTAGGGCAGAAGCCATGCTGCCGTGGAGAAGGGACCTGGTGCTCTGGCTGGTTGGCCCCCAGTGGTCACGTGGCCAGCCCCAGGTGTGCGCTGGGAGGAAGACAAGGAAGAAGCAAGGAGAAATGAAGACCCTGGGGCTGCCTGCCATCCCTTCCTCCCTATGTCCTTGCTGCTAGCTTGAGGACTCCTGGGCTTCTACCGTGCCTTCCTGTATGTGTCCATGACCACAGTCCACCCTTCCCCACCCTCCCCTCCTCCCCGAATGCAAGGCTATGTTGTCCCCCCTTCAGAGGGTGCTGTGGAGCTTGGGGTCCCCAGTTCCAACCTCTGCTTGAGTGCATGGACCCTCAGACAACTCCTGTGTCCAGCCTCATGGCTGCGCGCCTCTGCTACAGGAGAGCTGGGTGACCCCAAGCAGCTTGGCTCCCTCCACAGAGCCACCTCCTCCCGACCCCAGACCTTCTCCTCTGCTGGGTGCTGCTGTGGGACATTTTCCCTGCAGGACTGAGTACATTGCCTCTGTCCTGCCTTGGCTAATATGTTTAGAAGAACCTCTGACCCCAGCCTGCAGCGGAGGCTCTGCCATGCCCCCTTAGGCTTCAACTGGCCTCTTCACAGTAGCATCACAGGCCCCAGCATTCGGGGGAGGGTGTGAATGGAGGTGGGGGGGGAGTGTGTAGTTGATAGGTGAGAGTGCATCCGCTTCCACAGACCGTGACCCCCAAAGCCCTAGTTCAGCTCTGCAGTGGGGGAAACAGCACGTTTTCATCCAGACAGCCCCTGAGGATAAACAGGCAAAGGTCACGAAGGCTCTTGCCTTTCCCAAAGCCAACTGTGCAGCAGGCTGGAGGGTACCAGCTGGGCCACCGTGTCCATCACACGTTCCTCTGCTCTGCACACCCCGCCAGCCACACAGCCTGCCTGGCACAGCCCAGCCCAGTCCAGCCCAGTCCAGAAGCAGGTTGCCGAGTCTATTCTAGCTTTGCTTCTGAAAATCTGATCCATTCGGAATGCAGGAAGATGGATGTAAACGCTGGCTACAACCTGACTGCCCAGCTGTTCGGATTTGTCAAGGGAATTATGGAACATCTACATTTTTTTATGGGAAAATATTTTATTGAATGGAAAAATGTTATTTTATACATGGAGAAATGACTTGAAAGGACCTGCACCACAATACAGACAGTGCTTTTTCTGGATGGCACAGTTATAAGTGCTATTAATTTTTTTTCTATTATTCAGTGGATGTGTATTTTGTAAGAAGAGATGAGTATATTTCAGAGTCTGAGTTTGAATGCCAACTGATCTAGTCTCAGCTGTGCTGTCTTTGGCAAGCCAGCTCTCCTTTCAGAGTTCCAATTTCTACACCTCTAGGACTGGGTAATAAAAATCATTTCATATTAGCATTGTCCCGAGAAAGAAAATGAGATTGTGTGTGCGTACGTACTGAAGCAGAAGCTGGTACATATGTAGAGCAACTTCAGTGTGATGGGCACATAGGTAGCCTGGATTCAAATCCTGACTCTGACACCTACCAGCTGTGTGGGTTTGGAAAAGCTGCTTAACCACTCTGCAACACTGTTTCTTGTCTTTAAAAGATGGGGTTGTTATAAGGGATAAAGTATTAGTAGCACAATCATGTTTGAGTCTTTGTGACCCCATGGACTGTGGCCGCCAGACTCCTCTCTCCATGGAGTTTTCCAGGCAAGAATACTGAAGTGGCTTGCGACTTCCTGCTCCGGGAGATCTTCCCGATCCAGTGATCGAACCTATGTCTCCTCTGTCTCCTCCATGGCAGGCAGATTATTTACCATCTGAGTCACACAAAGGGGTTAATATATGAAACACACTTAATATGGTGCTTGTAGACAGCAGGTGCTCAGAGCTAGCTGTTATTCTGGTGCTTATCATTTTATTGTTGAATATGTATTCTTTCGCTTTCTTTTCAGGCCATTAGGATTTAGAGGCTCGAGGAGCCATGGGGGTCACCTTTTTCAGAGAAGGTTCTTCCCACCAGTTTCAGAGTCAAACAGACAGAGGTCCTCTGGGAACTTCAGTCAAGGGGCTGGAGGCCACCAGGAAAATTAGGGTTCTCTGTAACAGCTGGAGTCAGAGGTCAGATTAGGGTGACAGGGCTCAGTCTGGGCTCAGGATCAGGACTAATTTGGGGCCCAGATCTGTCTCGTGGTCCCCAGTGGAACCAGACAGTCTGGGGTCTGCTCTGTGCGGCTGGCTGGGCATCCAGAAAGGACCTTGCCGTAGGTCCCAGCCTCACTCTTGAGTGAATCCATCCTTTAACTTGTTTCAGCCTCCCCACAGGGCCCGTGATACCTCCCTTCCCAGGCAGACTGAATCCCCCAGCAGTGCCCTTGACCTGTCCTCCCCAGCAGCTGCCCACTGTGTCCTGGCCTCTGAGCATCCTCTAGCGCGAGGAGCAGCCAGCCTTGCTTGGGCAGGGGGGAGGAGCATACCCGTCCCCCCCAACCCCATACCTGGCCCCCAACCTCAGCTGTACTTTTAGAAGCATTCCTGCCTGTCCACCTGGTGGGCGGTGGCCTGGAGATAGGGAGGCCGGCTGCCCCTTTCCCCAGGCAATGGCAAGCTGATGGAAGGCCCAGATGCTCCCTAGAGCCGAGCTGGGCTCCTGCGCCGGCCCTCGCTGGTGATGAGCGGGCACGGAGCTGTGTGCACAGATGGCCCTACATGTGCTCATAATTTGCCAGAATAAATAGTTATTATTAATCTCCCCTCTGCTTTCCTTCTTCCCCTTCCTCTCCTATTGACTGTCCGTCCCAGGCTGATGAGGAAGCACTTGAAGGCAGGGCCTGACTTGTACTCTTCTTGCTGCCCCAGTGCCTGGTTCAGGACTGGCACACAGTAGGTGTACTCTCAGCGTGAAGCCAAGCACATAACTGCTCCTTCCTCATCCCTCCATCATAAGAGTTCTTCCAAACAAGATCTGTACACACCAGGGTTTCGGCCAACTCAGGGTGGCACATGGTAGATGCTTTCTTGGCCTGGAGCCTGGCCATAGAGTAGGGCCTCTCCCAGCATGGGACCTGGCTCATAGGAAAAATTCATCCAGCATGATATTGGACACACAGTAGGGCCTCAGCCAACCCAGAGTTTGGTTGGGAATAGGTAGGTTTCAGACAAATATTTACCAAATCAAGTTTTCATCCTCTCTGCTATGCTCAAGAAATACTTACTAAGTACTTAGTATGTGCCCTGTTTGGTGCCAGGTATTGTGAGGATTGCTTCTTGGGAGACAAGCTATGTCAAACCTAGATGTGCTGTGCTGGTCTAAGTTGCGTCAGTCATGTCTGACTCTGTGACCCTATGGACTATAACCCAGGCTCATCTGTCCATGGGATTCTCCAGGCAAGAGTACTGCAGTGGGTGGCCAGGCCCTTCTCCAGGGGGTCTTCCCATTTCCGGAATCAAACCCACATCTCTTATGTCTCCTGCATTGGCAGGTGGGTTCTTTACCACTGGCACCTCCTGAGTAGCCCTGTGACAAACCTAGACAGCGTATTCAAAAGCAGAGACATCAGACATCACTTTGCCAACAAAGGTCCATACAGTCAAAGCTGTGTTTTTTCCAGTAGTCATGTAGGTATGTGAGAGATGGACCATAAAGAAAGCTGAGAGGCAAAGAATTGATGCTTTCAAACTGTGGTGTTGGAGAAGACTCTTGAGAGTCTCCTGGACAGCAGGAGCTCAAACCAGTCAATTCCAAAGGAAATCAACCCTGAATATGCATTGGAAGGACTGATGCTGACACTCCAATACTTTGGCCCCCTGATGTGCAGAGCCAACTCATTGGGAAAGACCCCAATTCTGGGAAAGATTGAGGGCAGGAGAAGGGAGTGACAGAGGATGAGATGGTTGGATGGCATCACTGACTCAATGGATATGAGTTTGAGCAAACTCTGGGAGATGGTGAAGGATAGGGAAGCCGGGCCTGCTGCAGTCCATTGGGTTGCAAAGAATCAGACAAAACTTAGCGACAGAAGAGTAACAGCAAATTATGAGGGGAGCGGGGTAGGTTAAGACAGGGACCATTCATTCTTTTTTAAGGAACCTACAGCCGAATGATGAAACACTGGCCCTATACCAACACCCCATCACAAGGTGGACTGAGCTGGGTTTAAGAAGGGGGAGCTGCCTGGAGGAGGAGGTGCTGGAGATGGGTCACGTTTCCCCTGTCCTCTAAAGAGCAGCGGTGAGTGATAGAGTGGGTGGGGCCTGTTAGAATGGCTGTTAACTGTCACAGCTGTAGGTTGGCAGGGCGGTCGTTCATTTATTCAGCAAGTGTCAAGTGCCTGTGATATGCTGGCACTGCTCTGAGCCCTGATGGCATGGCTCAGAATAAAGGCCTCCCCACCTTTGTGGGGACGGCGGATCGAAAATCCAGTGTATTAGATGTCAGCTGGTGATTGTGCTTTGAGGAAACATAAAGGAGGGAAAGGGGACAGAAGATGGGAGGGGGTGAGCTCTTTGCAAGGTTTGACATGATGTGATCGGATGACACTTGAGCTGGAAGCTGATCCAGTGAGGGACAGAGCGTATGGGTTAACAGGGGGAGAGCACTGATGGGGGGGGGGGGCACTGATTAAGAAGGGCCTTGAACACCAGGGTGAAGAATCTGGGCCTGATTTTGTCATGGCAGCCAGCCTTTGAAGGCCTTTGAGCAGAGGAGGGATGTGATCAGAGCCTTAGGAAGAAGAGCTGGCAGAACTGGAGGCTGAGGCCAGGCAGCGGGTGTGTGGCCATGATCTAGGTGGGAGAGACAGGCCAGGTGGTGATGGGGAAGGGGAGGGGCAGATGCCATAGGTTTTTAATGGTGGGATTGGTTGTGTGAGATCAAGGGAAGGGGAAAAACAAAAGGCAGTGAGGGTGAACTCTCACTGTGAACCCCTCCAGAGCCTCCCCTACAGCCTGGAAACGCCACAATCTAGGTCCCCTCACCTCGCCTCCTCTTCTTTCATTTCCCTGGGTCTTTCTCCGCCTCCTTTGACCTTCACACCCCTTCTGAGCCAACCTCCTTGGAGGAATATTAAAAATCAAATTGTCAAGGCCTTCGTGGAGACCCTGGTGGCCTGACGGGGCAATGGCCACCTCAGAAGTAGTTACGTGCTCTGTTTTTTGTGTCGGACAATAAAGCGTTTGCATCCCAGCTCTGCTGTTGACAAGCCACACGATGGTGGCTGAGTTAGTATCGCTGAACTGCTGATTCCTCAGCTGTAAGATGAGAAGATGCCAATGCTAGCCCAGGGCCCGGCACAAAATCCAAGTTCCGCGAGTGTGGCTGTTGCTCTGGTTGTTATTATTCATTAACCAAATGGGAGGCTGTTAACATAGGTGGATCCTTCAGACACTACAGCCACCTTCAGGGAGGTGTGACTGATTCGGAATCAGGCCAGTCTGCCCAGGTCACTCCTGATGCTGGGCACACCCAAGTGTCCAAAGTCCCCACTCCAGGCAGGCTGCCCGGAAGCCGCTCAGGATGGCCTTTCTGCAGCCCCCAGCAGGCACCCAACCCTCAGTCTCCCTGTAGAAGGCCCAGAGGACACTGCAGACCCTTTGATGCCCGCTGGAGCTGCAAACTCTGGGTTGCCCCAAGGCCTGGACCTCCCTCAGCCTGCACTGTGATGCCCCTGGGACCTGTGTTCCCTCAGCTCTCCTAGGGTTTGGCCCTGCCTCCCAGCCCCACGTCTCGGTTGGCAGGGCTTCCACGGAAGCTCTGGCTGCAGAACTCACTTCCGGTCTGGCCTGGGCTGGGCCTCGGGGCCAAAGCTTTAATGGTGGAACTTTTGGCACCTGTGCTACCCACGGACCACAGGCCCATGAATCCCCGGCTCTTTACCATTGCTCCTAGGCTGGAACTTCTTGGGGGCCAGGAATTTGTCACCCTGGACAAACCAGGATACGCCAGATGGTAAGACTCTTTGGGGCACAACAAGGGTTCACAAGGACCCAAGGGGATGAGGAAGCATCCCCATCAGGCATGGGCTGGTAAGAGCAGAACGTCCAGTGCTGCCACATATCAGCTGTGTGACCTTGGGCAAGTCACATAACCTCTCTGAACTTCCTTTTCTTTATCTCTGAAGTTAAGACAAGTAATTCCATCCTTGCAGGGCCAGTGTACTGATTAAATGAGATTATAAACAGCAAAAGCACATGATGTGCTGGGGAATATTGGTTGTGGATCAATACCTGAGTCAGTAGGCTCAAGCCCTGCCTCTGACTTGATGGACAACTTTGAGCCATCGATACACTCTCTCTCGGGTCCCCAGTGTCCCATCTGTTGTGTGAAGGATCCATTTAAATGATGTTGCAGGATGAGTCTTAATCATGGCACAAGTCCCCGCCAGTTCTGAAAGTCGGTGATGGGCACCTGGACATTTCCGTCCCAGTGGAAACCCTGAGGCCAGGAGCCCCTCCCTGCCCAGACCTGGTCCTCAAGACTGGTTCAGGCCCCTCTCTAGCTGCCCGGTCTCATCCACTCCCCCACTAGCCTCTCTCCACGCCTCTGCCCCTTTCCCCCTAAACGGATGTGTTGTCCAGAAAACTAATTGCTGTGACTCCGTTGTTTATTTGGAGACAATACAAGCCGATTGAAACTGCCGCATCAGGAGAAATATGTTCTACTAAGATCTTTAAATTAGCTCGGCACCGGCCTTTGATGAGGCTGGCCTGGGAGAGGCATCTGCCCTCGTGCTCTGCTGATCATTGGCCACTGCGGGCCATTTGCTTAATGAACAGTGTGGCCAGCAGCCAGGGGGCAGGACCAGCTGGGCACACCTGCTGCCCATAGGCCGTATTGGCTGGAATGGCCTCGCTGAGCCCTGGCCTTGGACTTCTGCTCAGCATCCTGCCCTTCTGATTGAGGAGGACACTGAAGTCAGCTCAGTCACTGCTAATGGCCCTGATATGAAGATGGTCCCATTACTGGGTGCTTCCTGCATCCCCTGCCACGCAGGCTGAGCTCGCTGCAGACATTACCTCGTTAAAGATTAGAGCAGTCTATAGAGGTTGGGGCTATTGTTCACCCATTTTGCAGATGTGGAGATTGATTTAGAAGTGCGTGGCAGTCATGGGGAAAGGACAGGAGGAAGGGGACTGAAGTAGAGGATGAAGAACCATATACTTCCTGCCAGAAATGCAAGGTCACAAGGACCGTTCCCTTAATGTCTCCAAGGCCCCTTCCTCTCCCCTTCTCTTCCTGTGGCCCCCTCGGTCCTGGCAGCAGTCTCTGCTTCCCGACAGCGTGCTCCACTGCCTCTCCTCACCTGTCCTCCTCTGCCTTTCTCTTTCTTCTTTCCACCTTCCATCCTTTCCCCTGCCCCGATATCCTGCAGTCCTCAGTTTCCTGCTCCCTCACCCCAGATTCCTGTACTTGCAGACAATGGAAGGCAATGGAAGGCTGCAACCCTTTCAACCCGAAGGGCCTTCCAGCAAAGATGCCCCTTTGCCATCTCCCATATCCATCTCCAGGGAATGATGTTCTCAGATGTTGGGGATTCACCTTGCCTCCCAGCTGTTCTGTTTACTAGCAGCCCGCTAGCCCTGGGAGTTGCTCTTGTCCTTCCTCTCCTTGTTTCCTCCCGTGGTTATTCCCAGCCCTCCTCCTGGGGATGGGGTGAGATGTATACATCAGGACAGCAGCCCTTCAAGGGCCCCCTGATGTGGGCCAGCTGTGCTTCTCCCTAGGGGAAGTGGGTAGGGTTGTAAGCCCTGGGAGTCAGTCATGCAGTTCTGTAGAGTCCTCAGATGCCTGTGTGAGATGCAGGTCCTGGGTTGGCTTGTGGCCTGATGAGAAGGTGTTAAGAGGGCAGAGCTCTCAACTCTCCCAGAACTGCTGCACCTGCAGACCTAGCTGACGTCTCTGTCTGAGAGTCAAGCCTTCACCTGCAGCTGCGTACCTGGCAGGTACCTGAGTCCCTCCAACAGGTTGGGGCCAATGCCTGAACCAGCCCAGCCCAGATTTGCAGGGCTTCCTCCTAGACTATGAGCTCCTCCAAGGCAGGGCGCATACCTCGTCTTCCTAAACCCCTTGACTGCTGTCCTGCGCACCGTGTAGCAGTAGACCAAGAATGAATGAACAGTAGCTGACTATCATTCATTCGGCCACTATTCATTCATTTTTCTTTTCTTCATTTGCTCATTTATTGTCTACTCTTGCCAGGAAGTTTCTGGTCCAGATTCTTAACATGTAATTACCTCCAGGGCCAGACTAGGGAAAGACTAATGAGGTGCCTCAGGCACAAAATTTAAGGAGACACTTACTCTCAGGGTCGGGCGAGTACCTGATTAGCTCAGTTCCTGAAAATGACCTTGCTGATAGGTATTGTAATTTCCATTTTAGAGATGAGGAATTGGAAGTCAGAGAAAGGCTAATTACTTCCGTGGTCACCTGGCTGGTAAATATTTGTTTCCAGGTCTGTGTGATTCTAATGCCTTTGTTTTTTCTTCTGAATGGCCCTCAGTTTCCTTGCCCTGCCTGACCTCT